>JACEGR010000485.1:0-258227 GCA_014170235.1 Listronotus bonariensis | reverse complement strand
TTATTGACTGAAATGATAGAAAACTATGAATATTTATGTTATGAATTAAATAACTCAAATTAGGTTTTGAGAAACACGTTTATTTTTCATTTACCAGCAAACAATTATTTTTACGTATAAAGGTTAAGTAAGAGTTGGCCATAAAAACAAACTCAAGCAAAAAAATTGAGCCTTTTAGCATGAGAATTTTGCGTCTGTTTTTTATGGTCTTCTTTTACTTACTTTGGATCTAATGATAATCTGAATCAACAGTTTTCATGGTAAAATATCTAGTACCAAATATATCATTATCACTTTACTTTTAAAAAGAATATTTTTTTTCTCTATATTGCATTATTTACATATCAATATAAGTAGTTTAGACTTTAGTACTCATTGTTGTCAATAAAATACAAAAGTTCAATTAAGATTTTTTAGAGTAAAATTGGATTTCTTTTTTTGGCTTCTTATTACTTTTAATTAATAATAACTAATTAAAAAAAATATTTTTTTAACTAAAAAAATATAGGGGAAAGTGGGGAGGCTTCATACAGTTTTTATATTTTGCTTTGTGGAATGCCGTGTTTTAGGTATGTCTCTTTAATTTATGACACACTGATAGCTTAACTATTTTATATTATATTAGAACCTTAATATTATAAAAATTCACCTGCGCGAGTTTCCATAAGACTTTTACAAAAAAGCAAATGTATGAATGCACCCCATTAGTGGGGTACATTCATACAACCGGAGGGGCACATTTAACATCACTATTTATTTGTCATGATTATTGTTTATTATTGCTTTTTTAACATACTTTAAAAAAACACAAATACAATTTTTTAACATACAAAACAAATAGTAAAATTAAAAATTAAAAAAACAGTTTTTATCTAAATCTGTTAATGCCCATTTTAACATCGAGATAGGTTCGTGATATAACATAAGTAACAACTGGTGAACAGAGTGTTATTACACGGTCTTACGTTACATGTATGGTTATCTACCAAGGACACTTATTAATATTATTAGTTTTAGTAAGATATTTATTAAAACTAACAATCTCAAAATGTAAAAAAAATTATTGCTTATACATTATTAATTATATCAAATAGGTAAAAAACTCTAGTTAACACAAAGATACCTTAACTTACAAAACCTAAAATTAATATGCCTATGTTATTAACAGATTATGACCTAAGATCTGTGGTAATATCATCAATATGTATGATAAATCAACTGATCCGTTTTTTTTTGACATCTAAAACACAAAGTTCATAAAGCACCCTGTTTTTTTCCGTAAAAATGAAACCTTTACTTCAGTTAAACTACTTTATATATAATTTATAACTATAATCGTCCGTGTAACAAAAAATAGTTATTAAAAAATAATAATAAAGGGCCAGGGGTACATTTATACAGTATGAATGTGCCCCATATACTTGTGTATGAATCTGCCCCATCACATGCTAATTAACAAAAAAGTATGCAATAGAAAAACCGTCTTTATCTATAATAATTTACACTTTAAATCAGTGCCTCTTTATTATTATGATTAGGATTAAATAGCAATAATTAATCCAAAAATAGTAACTAGTCACAAAATATGTCCAAAGTTTTGTTATGAAATTACTTACGTGAGGCAAAAACACGTTTCGTGTTGTGCACACGCTTTTACCGCACCGAAAATTCTGAAACTTCACTAGTCTGTATACACACATAAAAACTGTGCACACCCACTTACGTTACTATTTTACTTCGTGTCTAACTTCAGATAAACTTAGTGTATGTAGGTGCCCCTTGTATGAATCCACCCAACTTTCCCCTACAGGGTGATTCATATAAAAAATTTAAAAATATAACAAAAAGCGTTTCCTTAAAAGCGAATCTGCAATATGCATTAAAAGTTACTAGAGCTAGTGAATAAAGACAAAAACATATGAAATCACAACGAAGCCATCAGGGAAAAGATATTAGTCCAGGCAAATATGGGTGAAATAAAATATCGGCTTATATTGATTTTTACCCAATAATATGTTTTTGGTTGGTTTAGGACAGCAGGTAGTTTCTACGTAAAAGGTATTTGTAATTAAATAAATTTCTATTCATTTCTAAGCATATTTACGTAATAAAATTTAAATTAAATTATTTTTACGACAAAACCTAATACATCTAGACTAAATCTGCGGCGATTTTGAAAAAGGTAAACAAATGAAATATCGATGGATTTAGTAATACAGCCTCTTTACTCAGAAGTCCAAAGTCACCAGTCGAAAATTTTAATTTTAATTTTTCAAGTCCAAGTTACTTTGTTTTTCTTTTATGGTACATAAGGAATTTAACAAAATTTTTATCTAAATTAATTTTTCCAAATAAATTAAAACAGGATGCTGGAATGAATTTAATGAATAGATTAAAATGTATTTATTTCAGCCTATTTAAATATTCATTTTATTATTCACTTTTGCACACAGTGCGTAATTTAATGACATCTGTCGGTAATGTGTAATTTGTCCAGATTTTATGTAAATTAGTTAGTTAGTGATTTTATTAAATTGCCTTTTGCGGAGTAAATGCATACCAATCATTTAATTACATTTCACATAGATAATTAAAAAATAATTTAAATATCTCTATTGGTTTATTTGAATTAAATTTATTGTTAAGGTATGTGTTTTTGCTACTTAATCTCTTTATAGTGTCACATATATTATTTTTAACCGGCTGACAAAAATACGAGGTTTGTTTAAATGTTACTTCGATTTTTTGCCTGAACAGACTTAACCCCTGTGTTGGCTGGCCCATGTGTAGATTATTAAATTTTAAATTATGATAGTTTATTTTCTAGTTTCCTAGTTGTACATGTATTTTTAGAAAATATTTATGTATTATAATAAATATTATACCGGTTGATGCATCGCCGGGCGGTACATAGGAAATCCCATGTAATTTTTAATGGGGTCAATTATTGGCTCCCCTAATTATTTTAGAGAAAAATTCTATTAATGTTTATTAAAGAGCATGCAAATCTACGTAAAAACTTTAGATTTTTCGGTTAACCCGTTTGCTAGTTAGATGCTAATATATTTTTAAAAATTGTTACATTATTATCGCCTCATATTTATGAACAACAATAAAAATACCAAATCGTAGAGCGAAAAGATTAACCATTCTACTCAAGAAAAAGTATTGATGATTAAATGGTACTATCAAGAAAATAGTTACCAAAAGGTGTCAGACATGTTCGCTGCTCAGTATCCGAATAGACCGATACCCGGAAAATCAACAGTCGATAGGACTATCATAAAAATTTGAGACCAAAGGCACAGTGATAAATAACTGCAGATGTGAAGCTAGGAAGTATCAAAGAGAAGAAAATGTAAGAGATGATAGAGACTTGGAAATTTTATTGCACGTGGAAGAAAATGAAGGGAAGGTGAGTGTAAGGAAACTTCAGGATATCACAGGAAAAGATCAATCAACAGTGCTCCGGATTTTGAAAAGGCATAAATACATTTCATAAAAATATGAGAGACATCAAGAGCTAAGAGATGGGGATAAAATACAACGGCAGGGATTTTGCTTTGACATGATGGAAAGGGCAAACATGGACAGGGAATTTTTAAGAAATATTTGTTTTACTGATGAGTGCACATTTACGTTAAACAATGAACCCAATCATCAAAATTACCGATACTGGAGCAAAGAAAACCAACACAGATTTGTCGAAACGAGGACGCAATATCCACAGGAAGCAAATGTTTGGGCGGGGATTTTCGTACAACATATTATTGGACCATTTTTTCCTAATTAAAATTTGAATGGAGAATTTAATTTGGAACTACTTGAAGAACTTATTTTACCCGCTTTAAATGATGTATCCAGGGAAAATCAGGAAATTTGGTACCAAATGGATAGATGCCCGGCACATAATACCCTGGCTGTTCGGGAATATTTACACAAAGCTTTTAATGGAAATGTTATTGGCCTACATTACACCATAAATTAGCCAGCCAGGTCTCCTGATATTTTGCCAAATGACTTCTTTCTCTGGGGCCATTTAAAAAGCATGATGTACAAGGATAAAAATTACTCTAAACTAGATGAGTTTAAAAATGCTATTTCTGCAGAATGCAATAAAATTTCAATTTACCAGTTAGCCAATGTAAGAAGAACGTCTGGGTTATTATCTGCAGCAGTCAATGGAGGAATATTTGAAAACTTTTCTTATATCTTAAGTTTATTATCAACATATTAATTATTGTAATAATATAAATAATTTATTGAAGCATGTTAATATTATAAATGTCATAAGTTCTTGATCCCTTTCACCCCATTAAAAATTACATGGGATTTCCTATGTCCCGCCCGGCGATGCATCAGCCGGTATACACAATATCCCTTAACTGATAAATTTCTGTCACCAAAGGTGACATGGAGTCTGGCTGACTCCTGAGATTTCCTATATGGTAATTCACATATTGCAAAATATTTTTTATTTTGGTATGTTAACACAAAAAGTGTATATTCTTTTAAAGATTTAATAAATAAAAAGAGAAAAATACATAATTAAACACATGAAAAAGCCTAAGCTAAAAAAACTTACATAAAAATAATATTAAACTTTAGCCTGAAATACAGGTCGAACCATTATTTTGGGCATAAATGGATCTGCAACGCTGATAAAAGTACAAGGAAAAACAGTGATAGTAGGGTCCGCGCATTTAGTTAAAGAGGCCACCGGCGTCATTATTTTCTGCGCAAAATCTTCTCTTATTTCCTTATCCTGTATTAAAAATGTTATTTATTTTTTAAATCGAATCTTTAAAATGCCTACTTTCCTAGGTAACGATACGCAGCTTTCGAAATCGCGATTGAAAGAGAGTTACAGAAGATCTCGCGTAGATAATGATGACGTCGGTGGCCACTTTACTAAACGCGCGGACTTTAACTCTTGTCCCAAAGGTAAAAAACGTGCAAAACGCAAAATATAGTGAATAAATTTATACATCTATGTCGCTATTGCAACAAGAACATTTTTGAACACTGCAAGCAAATGGGCTTTTGCAGATAAAGCACAAAACTGCTGTCTTTTGCAATGGACACTGAGTCTTAGATCTCTTTTAAAGTTTGCCATATTAAACCCTCCAATCATGTAGTTTTTAACAGAACAACTAAATTGAAAATCGACTTACATTAACATTTTTTACCGAGGATGTGCACATGATAAAAAAGTTAGTGCTAAATTTGACTGCAACTAACCAAGCAATTAAAATAAGTTTTGTTACACACGTGTTGACATAGAGTATGGAAGACTCCGTGACTCACCTGACTTAAAAACAGGTAAACGCTGTCTTCTGCCTTTTAGGCACCTACTACTAGACTAAATTTTAGGAAGACTCTTTGTTTGACCTCCGGACAGTGCGGACTTGCGTAGAGGACTACAAAGTTCTTCCCGTACCCGAGTGGCGGTTAGAGGTACCGTACGGACGTTTTTACCTTCGGGGATCAAGGAAAGATTCACGCTAAATTGACGGCATTTTTCTTCTGGATCTAAGCGCTGTGAGCGAAGATTCCTATAAGCTGATGGTATCCTGTTTGGTGGTGAACACGAGGTATTTCTCAAATGGCGGAAAATAGATGGACGTGCCATGGGAACTGTCAGTAGTGAAAGTGAAGGTTATACGTAACACCAGTAGTAGGTCTTGGTTTGACAGCCGACAATTTATGCATTGCATCGATTATAGAATTATTTTTGTTTTCTTTTTGGAATTTCTGGGAGCTACAAGCTCGATTATCCAGATTTTCCGCTGACGAAGCCCTGGAAAGCATGGTCCGGAAGGGGAGAGTGGTTGATTGGACCTGAAGGGACCAAAACCAAGAAAAAAATAGAATAGAATAATAGAAGTTTTAGGAAGGTACCATACACGGTAGGTTTCATTTATTATTGTGGTAGTAGATATGAGCAAAAATGAAATTTTCAGAGTCTGAGAGACTCCAAGTCATCAGTTAAGGGATATGCATGTAGCTCAGCACAGTTATATTTTTCTGCTTACACTTCCACGGCATATTTTATGAAACGGGTTTACACTAAATTTGCTTTTGTTAGTAAGTAATTCTTTTCTTGGTAAATTGGGTTTAAACTCAATACTCTCCAATGTGTACATACATACAATTATTAGCATCTTTTTGTTTTCCGAATGCACCTTGCTACCCGTTGACAGGCCTTTAATAAAATCTTGGCGAAAACTGGGTATATTTTTGTCTTGCCACATTTTTTGTACAGTATAGCCTTAGTGGGTCCACGTTTCATTAAGGTAAAAATTCTTGTGCCCCTGGCTGTAGTGCTTAATATTTTTTAAATAACTTCGTCGCCAGCAAACAATTTCGTCGCTTTCCAGTAGCAGATCTTTCCGGTTAGGCTTTTCCCAGGCAAATTTCATACTTTTTAAAGTTTTCCATAAAAGTTTTCTAGTTATAGTTAGTCAACGGAATACTGTCATTTTGGCTGCATCAAAATTTTATCTAGGGTGGGTATTTTTTTTAAAGAGTGAACTTTTGGTCATATGTACCCAAAATCATGAATATTTTTATAATTATTTAATAAAAACATTAAATTTGGGGGATAGGGATAGTTTAAACCTATGCGACCCCCAGCAAGCATAGGTTCTACAGCCACCACTAGATAAGACATCCAGTATTTTCGGCCTTAACAATTTTAATGACAATAATACATTTTAAAATTTAAAATGTTTTAAATCTAGCCAAATTCTTTTTCTGAAACTAATATTTTAAAGCAAAAATATTAGTTGGAAATATTTTCATAAAGTGGAAACAATTTATTAAAATTTCATAACCAAAGAAATTATTAAACATTCCTTATGTCAGTATTAAAAAGAATAATAAGAATTATTTTGCCTTTTCCCGGGGTCTAAATGAAAATAAATTACCCATCATTTTTTAGTTGTATTTTTAAGTGCTCATACAGGCTGTACTAAAAATAGGGTCATTAATAATAGGCTGTGGACCTTATGGTACTTAAAAACAAAATTAATTTTAGATAACTATATGGCCTGTTCCTATACTTACGAAATATGTACAGTGTGTCCCAGGATAGGTGTTACAGAAGGACAAATTGATCAAAAATTTTGGAATTTTATAAGTCCCTTTGGGAAAACTGGTTGCATGATCCATAACTAATAAATATAAAATTTTACTCTGATTGGTATTATAGAGGGCGAGTGAAACAAAAAATATAAAAAGGACCAAGAGTAAAGTACCTTTATTTTTATAAAATAGGACAAAATTATATTAGTAAATGTTGTAAAGAATTAAATTTTATATTAAAATTTGAGAGTAAAAGAATTAAAGTGAAAAAATATTTTTGTTTTTGTTTACAGTATGCATTAACAGTTTTTAAAATACTGGGCTTGAGGCAGCGAATTAAAATCTCGCCCTGTATAATACAATTTGGGGTAAAATTTTGTATGTATTAGTTTTGGACCATATATTGGGATGCTTCGAGAATTTTAGCAAAGGAAATTTGTTCTAAAAACGCAAAATCAAAGAAAGTGCATATATAATATTAAATAAAGATAATTGTATAGCATCAATGTCAGTTAATAGTAATAACACTTGGTTGCCTTTGCTCGATACAGAAGTATCTTCAAGAAAACTAAAAATCAACTAACTCATCACCTTTTTTGTATTACAAATAATAGATTCACCAGTTACTTATGTCACCCATGACACAAATGTTAAACCATTTTCAGCTTGCGATATTAGAAAGCCTAAAATTTAAATGATTTTTAATTTAATATTAGTTTATTTTATTTTTTAACTTAATTGAAACTTGACAACGGTGGCAGACTTGCCACCAAAACGTCGTTTTTAATTAGAATTTTTGGGTTTTTCGGGGATCGTTTCTTTATTTTGTATCAGGCGACCGGCCAGTTCATAGGAGTCAATAGGGCTAAACAGGGTCAGCTCGTATACCCTGGGACCAGGACCGAAGCGGTCCCATTCTTTCCAGGCGTGTACCCAACAAAAAGACCATGCAATATTTTTTGTTGTTTTTTTGTTTTATGGCTTTGATACTAATTCAATGTCGCTAGTTCTCCCGTTTCGGTAATATAAGCTATTGCTCATAAGCTTTCCCGGCTTTGTCCGTGGAAAATCTAGATAATCGAGCTCGGAAACTCCCAGAGTCTCTTAGCATATGAATAAGAAACACTTCAAACAATTAACAACAGCGATAAACTTCTGAACATGCAAAAGTGGCTGTCAAGCCAAGGGCTGCTACTAGTATCGCGCATAACTTTTACTTTCACCACTGATGTTTCTTCGTAAGGCATGCGCACCTCCTCCACCATACGAAGACACCATATGTTCAATACCAAAACGTAAAAACTTCAGGCTTTAGGAATCTTCACTTACAGTGCTTAGCCCTAGAAGAAAGAAGCCCCAATTTAGCGTGAATTTTTTTCCGATCCCCAAGGTTACAGCAACGCCCGTACGACTCCTTCAGCCGCCTACTCGGAAAGCCAATGTAAACTTCTACGTAAACGTGAACCGCACTACTCGAAGACCGCGGAAAGAGACTTTTTGTTAATTTAAGAAAAAAACGTCAAATCAAGCATCTACAAATTGACACTTCAAAATTTGTTAACTTAACCATTTCATTTTTCTCGGTGTATGGCTGAATGCATAAAACTTTTTAACACGCTTTTATTAGCTTGGGTTGTATGTATGTATGTATGTATGTATGTAACGGAATCTTTAAGCTTAATTTTCACCAACTTCCAGTGATTCGATTTCTTTGCAACTTTGCACACGTATCAAGGACTCATGACAATGCAATAATCTGCAAACAATATCCCGTTATCCTGATTAGGATCGCCAGGATAAATAAATTCCTTTATTGATTTTCTGTAGGAGAGTAACAGAGAAAGAGCTAGTGCGCCGATCTGCGCATGCGTGCAGTTTCGGACGTACTCTCAGCTTAAGGCTGACAGAAACTTGTTCGGAGTAGTTGCGTTCTGAAACCCCATGCAACAGTGAAGCTTTAAATGAAATGATTAGATTAGGAAATAGTTCGTGAAACATTTCAATATCACATGTACGCAGAAAACTAATTGATATATCGAACTAAAAACAGTGCCGTATTATCCATTAGGCTGACTAGGCTACAGCCTAGGGCGCCATGAAAAAATTAGGCGCCAGATAGGGGAGTAATAGGCGATAGACAGTTTCTACAAAGAGAGAATTAAATAGGCGCTATGGAGCTAACGACCTTTTTTTTTGCTCTTCAAATTTTGTTTTAGTGTGGAAAATAGGCGCCCTGGGAATTGTAGCCTAGGGCGCCTCATATAGTTAATACGGCCCTGACTAAAAAATGAAAAATAAATAATAGTTTAAAAAAATTAAAAAAACACGCTATTATATGCAAACGAACTAAAAATTAGAAAATAATTTTTCATTACAAAGAGTTTGTATTACAGTAATAAAAGGTCAAACAATTAATCATAATTATATACCTCAAAATAGAATTATAATAAAATTTAAGATAATAACAAGAATAATTCACTTCAGAATAAAAGCATGGGGTTGCTTAATATATTAAATGTTATAATTATTTTATTTGTAAATATCTATGAGGGAAAAGTTATGAAAAAAAAAATGGTAAAATGCACCCCACGCTTTTTACTCTGAAGTGAATTATTCTGTTATTATCTTAAATTTTATTATAATTCTATTTTGAGGTATATAATTATGATTCATTGTTTGACCTTTTATTACTGTAATACAAACTTTTTGTAATGAAAAATTATTTTCTAATTTTAGTTCAGTTGCATATAAAAGCGTGTTTTTTAGTTTTTCAAACTATTATTTATTTAAAACTACTATCGCCTAAACAGACATTTTATGTATATTAAAAAGACTTTTATTTTAACTGCAATCGAGGTGTGAAATAAAAGTTTGATCTAAAACATTTAATAACTACCCGTTTTACTTCGCAATTTATTTCTACAACTTAATGATAAATAAGTCAACATGCAGAACATAAATCCTAATTAGAGTTTAGCTCCAGTTTAGCGCATAATCCTTTAGGACCGTAATTAAAACTAAAAGTTTATGCTTCTTTAATTGCTAACTCGAGTAGTAAGAAGTTATTTAGAGTAACGTTTATGGAGCGAAATTGAAATAAATGGATATATATTTAATTTTTATGTATTTGACGATTTACGGAGGTCTTTGACATCGAAACGTTTTATGGTTTATAATTATGCGTTTTTAAATGATGATGGATTTATAACGGATTAAAAATAATTTTTCAACTGGCCGTAAAATACAATTTTACGCCCCCATTTGAGGTGTAAAATTGCACTTTTTCACCCTAGAGCAAAAAGTATCAAAAACGCCCGCATTTATAAATGAAGGCGTAAAATAGAACTTTACGCCCTAGGGCAAAAGAGTATTAAGAACGCCCGCATTTATAAATTTATCCAACACTTACATATAATATCTACATAATTGATCAGATTTTAAGGATATAAAGTGTACTATAAGTCACTAGTGAGCTAAAGTACCCTTTAGCTCACTAGTGAATTATAGACAATACAAAATTTTGTTGCTGGTGTTGACAATGACAAGTAACAAATAATGGATGACGTTTTCAAATTATTTTCGACATTAAAAACGATTTATACGAAAGTGTTGGATAAAATTTTGTATTAGACACGTGAGTTATTACATATAAGTCACTTAAGAAAATTACCTCTCTCGCCCTACGGGCTCGAGGGTTAAACTTTTCTTGCGTGACTTATATGTAATATAACTCACTTATCTAATAAATAACTATTATAAAACAATAATAAAATTAAATAATGCCCCTTTGCCCCTAATGCCAACAGCCACGGGCGTAAAAGTGCTATTTTACACCCTTGGTACAAAATAACTAATATAGTCCAGGAAACCTCAACAAAAGAACAATTGAGGAACCCTAGCTTAAGATATCTATGACTGAATGTATAAAACTTTTTTATAACCACTATCGCCCTAAGCGAACCTTTTATGTATTTCAAAAAGACTTTTATTTATAATTATGAGTTTTTAAGAAAAAAATTTAAACCATTCTGTAAAAATATCATTTATGATGATAAAAAAATATTGTAAAAGTTAGAGTCTCTAATATTAATATTAAGAAGTTTATCATCCCGACTAACAGTTTTTAAACAACATTTTTTTGATGCAGAACTTGCAAAACGTTAATCTGAAGAATTTTATCGACATATTATATTCTTAAAAATGAAAAAAATCCCGTTTTTATGTAATCGGGCTTCGAACATTGAACTACTTTTTCAATTTAATTTTTTTCAGTTTGGATTTTTGTTACTATTATACCTTAATATCAATATTTAAGTAAATCCAATACATATTTTGAAAGTAACTTTAATATGCTACAAAAGGTCTCTTAACATTTTTTAATAAAATTATTCCTTCAAAGTTATTCGAGGTTGAAGTTATTTTTGGATTCAACTTCAACGCCAAACAACTCTTAAAGAAGTAAGATAAAAAAGTCCATTTTTAAAACTAAATATCATCTTTGGTCATTTTCTCCAGAACAACAATATATATATATATATATATATATATATATATATATATATATATATATATATATATATATATATATATATATATATATATATATATATATATATATATATATAATATATAAAGAAGGAGGGTAGTCGTGACCGGCTAGTTAAGAAAAAATATCCTAAATTTAGTGGGGATGCGGTCCTGTTTACGGCCTGGTTTTAATGGTTGCTTAAGTGTATTTGTTACATTTGATATGTAAAATTTTTCTCGTGTTAATTTAGTTCACCATTTTGTGGTATTATTGAAGAAAAAAACTTATATAACTTGAAAAAAAAAAAAACGGTAAAAGGAACAATGTTTTTTTTTTATTTAAGTTTTAAGGGAGACAGAAAAGCCTGTCATGTGTGAAGAGAGAAAGGGAAGTCTCAGTACTATTGTGTTCCATTTCAAACCACATGCCGCACCAACTTCAACCGGATCATTTGAGAGTATCTTCATTCTTTTTTACTTTATGTGAAACTGGTTCTATCTTTGATAGTCATAGATGTCTTGAGGAAGAGGTTGAATATATCTCGAAAAGCTTGACAAATGAAAAAGTGTTTTACTTAACCTAGGACCGCATCCCCACTAAATTTAGGATATATATATATATATATATATATATATATATATATATATATATATATATATATATATATATATATATATATATATATATATATATATATATATATATATATATATATATCCCCCTTTAAAGACAGTTAAAAGAAAACATCCTGCTTTTTCTATGCTATCCACCACGACTCTCTCCCCAGACCAGTTTCGCCTGCCTTACAGGAACTCATCAGTAAGGCTGTATCGAGTCGTGGTAAATAGCATAGAAAACCAGCGTCCACTTATTAGACAAGTTTCGTTCTCCAGCGGTAGGATATTAAATCCTGCCGTTGATGCCCTACTGAAATCGCATTCAGTAAATACGAGCATCAATTGTAGCGGGGTGGCTATGTATGTTAAAGCACAAGGAAAAAAATTCCCTTCTGTCTTGGTGTATTATACAAAGTATTTTCCTTTAAAAACAGTTAAAAGAAAACATCCTGCTTTTCTATGCTATCCACCACAACTCTCTCCCAGACCGGTTTTGCCTGCCTTACAGGCTCATCAGTGAGGCTGTATCGAGTTAAATAATGTCGTTTTATATATATATATATATATATATATATATAAGAAAGACTTATTCTATCAGATTTATTTGTTACGATTTTTGGCACACTGTTTAAAAATTGCATGCAAACCATTGTGGTAAATGTCCAATAAAAAAGTGACGCGTTTGCCCAGTCTGACACCCCCAACATTTGACAATGACAGGCTGGGCGTCCATACCGTTATGGAAACCAAACCACCGGCCATAGGCAATAAATGCAATGAATCTCTTCCACCATTCTGCTATGTACTCCCCTACAAATCACCGCTGCAACTAGTGCGAGCAGAACGAGATAAGGGGCCGAATATTTTCTATGCTTTTAATTCCCTATGGTCGGCCAGTTGGTTTCCACACCTGTATATGGCGGTATGAATATTCGTTGTAGGCAGGTCAAAAGAAACCCCCTAAAAAGGTTTTAAAAGTGTTATTATCATGAAGTCCATCTCATTACTGACCCAGGGACTGGCATCAAGTGTAACCACAAAAAAGGCGACTTAAAAAATTTATAATTACCAAAATAAAAGTCAATGCAAAAACACACGATTTCCTTCTAGAAATAAACAGATTCTCGCTGTATCAGTCTATTAAGTTAAATTCTGATGAGTCTGTGGAAACTGACATTGATAATTTACACGTCGGTTTCGGCAAGATTGAAACTTTGAAGCTTCGTTCTTGTAAGCCTGCAGCTTAGCGTGTATGATAACAAAGGGGAATACATTTAAAAGGCCTACGGATGCTTGTTTTAGGACGCACTAGCGCGAACATATTCCCTTATTATCTTGTTAAACTTTAATACGTTGGAAAAGTAAGATATATATTTTGTGTAACTAATATCAAGATAATAGGGATTTAAATTTTCCTTTATAATCCCCTTAGAGCAAGAATACCTTCCGAAAATTGCGAAAGTGCATTTTTTTATACAGGGTGTCCAAGAGTACATGGGCAATCTTTCGAATTCGTATAGAACACAAAAATATATGTATATAAAAAAATATAAATAGCATTTTTAAAAGCCTATACCCTTACCTGAAAAAAAGATACTTCTGTCAGATATCAATAAAGCGAAGCGTTTTCGAGAAAAAACAACTTTTTGATTAAATAGGGTTGTTTTTTAATAATTTTGTTTGTCGGTTCGACATAGGCTCCCTCTTATAATTCTCTAGCTTAATATAGGGCCCTTCAAAATGCTGCAACATTATTTTTTAGTGCCGTGAAAATATAAAAATCTTTTTGATAAGTTTTTTAGTACCATTTGCAACAGAACAGCCTAATGTTTTTAGATGTCCCCACTAAACAAAACCTTGTTTTTACATTAAAACCGAACTATCTTAGTGCAATAAAGCTGATACAATTTTTGTGCCGAAATCCATATTTCTCAATGCACTGTGCATCAGTCTCGCTTTGTGGTTGCATTAAGGGCATTCCATAGTGACTGGTGGGACATTAGATTCTCGAATCTTACCAATTAGAAGCCATAATAATGTGGTTGAAACTTATACTATAATAAAATGTATCTTTAAATATAAAATAATAGCAACGATTTATTCACTATATCATTGATAATAGCTAATTAACAACATCTCTTTGTAAAACACCTCGAATAAATTCTACGTTTCTCGAAATAATCTCTTGATTGAGTGTGACTGGTGGGACATGAAAAAATCCTTCTTTCTTACCGCGGCATACTTATAGGTCGAATTTCAGACCGGCCACTGAACTTTAAAGAAATATTTTCTTCTCAATATATATAATATCAGTAGCGGCGAGTACGGGGGTGCACGTGGGCCAATGCACCCCAAGTGGATGCAATGCACCCATTTGCTCTTTAAAAATTTTTATCACTTGACACCGGCAGCATAGACAACCCACATTTAGATCCGCAGTGGCAAGAAGCATTTTTCGGATTTTTACGATCTTGCGCAGTAAAAAATCAAGGGTGGAAGAACATGCGCACTGGGAGAATACAACACCGGCACTCCATGCCCTCCGTCCGTGTTCTGACCGTGACGCTCATTAGCTACCGTACTCCGAACGAGAAACCCAGAGGAGGCGACGTAAATTCTTTTCGATAATGCAGATAGCCTGTTTGGCGCCAGGCGCGTTCACCCTCGATTTGCTTGGCGCACAAACTCGGTTTTTACCCATGTAATTTTTGTTTCGCGCAGATAATAACCCGCCCATATGAAAACTCAATATCTGCCGCGCCAGATCCTAAATACATTTATTACTATAAAGAATTAGACTTATTACCCATGTAGAAGTAATATTTTTTTTTGTTTTGAATTGTGAGGCATTTGTGACTGGTGGTACAAGTTTAAAATGTGTACATGAAGTTGTTTATTAAGAACAAGTTTATATTAGGTTTACCCTGAAACATTATTATTTATGTATTTAACTATTAATTATTTAGAATAAATAAGAAAAAAACTTTTATAATAAATACAAGGTGGTCATTTGAAAACGAAACAGAACTAGTTTTTTGGGCACTCGAGGTCACATAAGAAAAAACGCTCTGACACGTCAATTTTTGATTTTGGTTAGAAACATTTTTGCCATTTTCATTCCCTGAACTGCAACCCTCTAATAGGGGTAAAACTTACTCCCAAAATCTTAAATAGAAAGAGGAGGTATAGTGATACCAAAAACAATTGTAGTTTTACTATAGACATCCAGAACAATGCTAACTGCGAAGCGGTATCCATCGAGTACACACGTAAACAGTACATATAATTTGCCGCTTCATAAATTCAGCCAAGCCAGCCTCCAAACCGATGACCAAAAATTTAGCATTGTTCTGGCAGTCTATAATGAAACTAGAATTGTCTTTGGTGATACCTTGTTTTAAAGGTCTCCCGACCCTGATTACAACCGCCGAGTTTGAAGTCTCTGCAGAGACAACAATGAGACAAGCAACTAAATGTAAATAAATTATCCGAGAGAGAGATAGCTGCTGGGCCTTCCTTGTCTGTCTTCAAGGAAGGCAAACGCAGATGGCGCGTGAGTCGACTTTATCGTTTGCCCGCCAAATTCAAATTATATAGCTGTGCTATTTTTGCCCTTAATGTTAGGTACTTGTTTTTGTTTCCTATTAATATAAAATATTGGGGTTTAGTTCAATAATTACACACACCTATATTAAAAATGTCATTTATTTGGATTTTATAAATATTTTTTCTTACAGTTAACCATGTCAATATTACCTTAAATTATCTGTTGAAAAGCACAAATTTAATATATACTCTGTGATCACTAATAAAAGTCAATATTCAAAGTCCAATTAAAGGTAAAAAACCACGAAACACACAATAAATCACAGAAAATGTAAACAAACTGTCCAAACAAATCGGCCATTGAAAAATATCAAACACAAATATCGATTAACATTTCGGCGTGACTGCCTACGGCAACGTTTGTCAAGTTAAAAATATTCGATTCATGGTATATTTTCTTTCTGTTAATTAGATGTGAGCCAAAAAAGGACATTAAAGTTTACATGCAGAAATTGTAAACAACTTGGCAACCAGGGCAAAGTGATGATTGCTCCATCTACGATAGCCTGCCATGATGAAAGACAAAGACATATTTATTGGAACTTGCGTTAAACCAGAAAGAGATAAATACAATGGACAAATTGTTAGGACCAGTTACTCGTCTCATTCTTGTCTCTGGTCTCTGCTATTATTTTCGGTGAAATGACAGCTTTTTTAAAATTTTAGTCATTTTCCCATTTCGCGTGGAGCGCCCCTTTCCTTCCCTATAATTGTTATAAATTGTATTATTAAATAGGTATTACAAATGTTTACTTGTAAACCCAGAATGTTTAAATAGGAGGAGTAACATCAGCGAGATAATGGATAGCGGTGTTTTACGTGTGATAATACTCCCTTGTGAATAATTAACATAATTTTAATTCCAGATCTGTTATGTGAGCGAATGAAAAGGGTTTCTCGTAATTTATTGTCGCAAGGAAGGACCGAATGTCTTCCCATTTCACGTGGGCCGGTTATGTTAATTACTGCGGCTCTGTCAAGGTTTGAAAGGAAATTTTGGTTTTATTCTTGTCGAGGGACTTCGCCACAGTCGTTTCTATTATCTTTTACATTGCCAGAGAAGAGATTTTCAAAATGGCTCTCGTTTCGAAGGTAAAAGTTTGCTGCAGGTGTATATCTTTTAAATTCGTTTCACCAGAAAATCAATAAACATAACCTCATTTTGATTAAAGTATGCAAAAAGTGTATAGGTTGCTTGTTATGCCCTTTAAAGCTAAAGAAACCTAAAAATATTTAAAAAAAAATCAAATCGACTTGAAAAAAATTAAAAAATTGTAAATGAAAAAAAATAATAATAATAATAAAAAAATAGGTCGGATAATAACATTCTGCTAAACTACTACACTTTAATAACTAAATACTACACACTAAATTCCATATGTTATTACCATTTTTTTTTATTCATCATTTTTAATTTTTTAGTGAGTTTTATTTATCTTTTTGAAGTCGGTTAGATTTTTTTAAATATTTATTTTACTCTTTTAAGTTTTTATTATAATTTTTTTCTTTGGACAAACCACGCTAAAAGCCTAAATACTAACGTACCGTGGGTGTCTTAAGCGAGGTAAGAGGGAGTTTGTTGACACGGGACTTAAATACTTGAAGATTTGGGGGAAAGGAAAGACCTCCGCGGGCAGCAGGTTTCACAATCTAGAAACTCTAGGGATAAAAGAACGAACAAAGTGGGAAGTTCGGGGCCTGTCCAGTTGGACCGTATAGGGATGCATACGCGCAGAACCACGAGTTTCAGCAGCAGAAGCAGAAGCCATGGAAGTACCTATAAAAAAGCGATAAATCCCCCACAGCCCGACGATGGGCAAGAGAGGGAAGCCTTTCTGTAAGTGAGGGATCATTAATGAGACGAATAGCTCTTCTTTGAATAGAATCAAGAATGCTTAGGGTTGTGGGGGACGCCATGCCCCAGATATGAGAACAGTATTCCAAGGAAGGTCGGATTTGGGACACATATAAAGTGTAAAAATTAGAAGGGAGAAATACTTTGTTGCTCGAAAGAGAAATCCAAGCCTTTTTGAGGCTGCCGTGGCTATAGATACAATGTGTTTATGCCAGTTAAGGTTACTCAAATGTGACGCCCACAAGGTTGAAGGTGTCTTTGCTCTGCAAAACTTGGCCGCTCATAAGTAGAGGATGAGTATTTGATGATTTTTTTCGCGACAAGGAACATGATTGTGTTTTGGATGCATTAAAATTAACGAGATTTTTGTCGCCCCAATCCAATATTAAATTAAGATCATGCGAAAGAGATATCTGCATTACTCTGTGTTTGTTTTCCAAGTCAGGTTTAGTGATGGGTTTAGGAACCTAAAAACTGGATTGAAGGGTACTATCATCGGCGAAACTATGAATGGAATTAGTTGTGGACGAGAGAAGGTCGTTGATGTAAAGAAGAAACAATGTTGGTGCCAGAACTGAGCCCTGAGGCACTCCAGCATTTACTTGGTGAAAACTTGAAGAATGGCCGTCCACAATAACTGATATACGACGATTAGAATTAGAATTGTTGAACATCCCCTACAAAACAGTACTAGCACCTTTTTCTCTCATGTAAACTCTTTGCACAACTTTAGTAAGATTCCAAATTTTTAAAATTTAATCTTTATAAGTTAACGCGATATGACAACACCGCAATTTTATCAAAGTTTGGCAACAATTCTGATATTACTGCTTAATTAGGCATGCACCAAATTTTTTAAATATAGCTTTAGCTGTTTTAAAGGTAAGTAGATCCTAAATTACTTTTTACTGAAAGTGTAATGTATCATATCTCAACAACTAATAGAGACAAAATTTTGAAAATTTTATGATCCTACTAAATTTATTCCGTCCAATTTAATGCAATAAAAATAAATGGGGTATTTCTTTTAAAAAACTGTGAAAAATATGTGTAGCACAAAACTAAGAAATCTGCCAACAGTACCGATGGTAAATGTAGCTTGAGCGGTTTTAAAGATATTTGAAAGTTGCGGTACTTTTTAGTTGCCCAGTATATTGAGCTTTAAAGGAAATTTATAATTTTACAAATATAAAAAAAAAAAATGAAAACTAGCAAAAAGACATTACTCTATTTGAGAAGTTATCCATTTCAAAATATGCTTTTTTACTTTAAAATCATAAATATTTTGTTGATAGATGTATACTTAGAACATTTAAAATAACTCGTAGTTTATGTAAAAATTACGTTTTTACGATAAATGTATAGAGCAGCTATACTTTTATTATGATTTTGCTGAAACTCGAAATAGCTGCGAAAACATCTTTGAGGCAAAAATAAAACTTGTCGTGTATACGTTTTCGAAATAAAATGGTGTAAGACAAAACGTTTTAAAAACTAAAATAAATATTGTACGTATATTTTATTAAAAGGTCAGCAAAACGAAAATCCTTTATTTTATACTAAAAGTTTTCTATATTAAATGTGTTAAATTACATTTTTAACTTAGGATGTCTATACAGAGTATACGGTGTGTCCCAGGATATGTGTTACAAGAGGACAAATGGACCAAATATTTTGGAATTTTTAAACGTCCTTTTGAAAAAACTGGTCACATGATCCAAATCTAGTAAATACAAAATTTTACTTTGATTGATAATATACAGGGCGAGTTATAACTAAAAATATGAAAAATGACCAAAAGTAAAGTACCTTTATTTTTAAAAATAAGACAAAATTGTATAGGTAAATGTTGTAGAGAATTAATTTTATATGACAAAATTAAAGTAAAAAAAAAATGTTTTCTCAACTTTTACATTACGCATTAACAGCTTTTAAAATACTTGGCTTAAGGCAGCGAATTTTAAAAAAATACTATTTAAAATTAATATATTTTCTTTTAAATTTTGCTCCATCTTGCCCATTATTTACGTTGTAGGCGCGCAATGTAAAAAATTGACAATTACATTTTTTAACTCTCATGCTTTAAATTCAAATTTTGACATAAAATTTAATTCTCTACAATATTTACTTATAGTCCAAGAGCCCGTGAGCGGCAGACCTTCGTCATTTTGTAAAAGCTGAAAGTTTGTCAGCACATGCTCCCAACATAGGTAGAAGCGATGGTAGACTATGAAGTTTGACTCATAGTGGCTTTGGCAGGTTCCAGGTACCAAAGGTTATTAAATTAATACTTAGGTTTTGTCATTTTGTAGAAGCTAAATTTTACATTATGTTACTTGGGTACCTATTAGAAGATATTTCCTTAGTCGCTAGACAGTTTTAACACTTCCAACAGACAAATATTTTGGGGTGGTCCAATAGTCCGATAAAGACCAATATTTCTGTTATTTGACAAGATATAACAAAAAGTGTTATATGAGATTTGTAGGGTGTCCGAATAAGAATGTCCTTAAAATAATTTGATGTATACAGAGTTTTCGAAAACAAAGTTATTGCTTTAAGGTTAATTAAAAAAAAATGTTTTTGGAACACTCTGTATACATCAAAATATTTTGAGTACATGCCTATTTAAAAACCTACAACTCTTATATAAGACTTTTTGTCATATCTTGTTAAATAACAAAAATATTGTACATGGTCGGACCATTGAGTCACTCCAAAATGTTTGTCTGCCACGGGGTTGGAACTGTCAAAACTGTCTGCCACTTGGGAAAATATCTTCTAATAGTTACCCAAGTAACATATATAAAATTCAGGTTTTACAAAATAACGAAGTTTTTGTTTCAATTAATTAACCTTTCGTATTTCGTACCTGCCAAAGCCACTAGGAGTCAAACTTCACAATCTACCATTACTTCTACCTATGTTGGGAGCATGCATTGACAAACTTTCAGCTTTTATAAAATGACGAAGGTCTGCCGCTCACGGCTCTTACTCTATTATACAATTTTGTTCTATTTTTAAAAATAAAAGTAGTGAAATCCGGGGCATTTTTAATATTATTAATTATAACTTTCCCTGTTTAATAGCAATTAAAGGAAAATTTTGTTTTTATTAGTTTTGGACCATGCGACAACTTTTCCCAAAAAATCGTTTTAAAATTCATAAATTTTTGGTCCATTTGTCCTCTTGCAACACCTCAAGGAAATAAACTTTTTAATAAGCAGCGCTCGATCCCATTTAAGCCTATGTTCACTAAATTGTGTGACGTAATGTTTTCCCGTAATTCTTTGTTTACAATCTTACTGGAAGCTTTTTTCTCGGTTTTGGTGTTTTTTTTTTGCTTTTTAGTCATTGGTCTTTTATATATGTTTTGACTGTTTATAGTTAAATTAAGTAGTTATTAGTACTGCACTTACAGAGAATTTTAAAATCTATAAACAGGGGTCACTGACCTTTGGATATTTTTTAAAGGAAATTTACGTTTAAATCGTTATTAAGGGTAAGGTACTATTTTTTTAATGTTTTTTAAGTGATTTATTTTATTTTATGCAAGTATTGGTTTATTTTATCACATAAAAAAAATATGGCAAAAAGGTGACGTCACAAACATAACCTATATTTTCGAACAAATATAAAAAATCGAGCGCTCCTTATTAAAGACGTTTACATTCCTTGGTAACACCTATCCTGGGACACACTGTATATTTTTACTAACTAGAAAAACCAAACCAAAAGTTTATAAATCATTTATTTAAAAAAATGGCTTTTTATTGCTTATTACATATTTTACAGACATAGAAATTTACCCTTTTAAAAGGAGTAATTATGGTGTTGTTTTTAAGCCAGAAACGACCTTTTTTCGATAAACGCGAAAACACAGGTAATAAAATATTATTTTACGGAGAATCAAAACGTGCAAAAAAAAGATTCATTTTAAAAAGAGTCCGGTTAATTTGAATTTTTACATAAATTATAAGGACTTCTATATTTATAGCAAACAATGGTTTAAAAGAGGTTTAACATTATGTAATTTTAAAAAAATAATAAGAATTTTTGTAAAGAAATACAATAGGTGGTATTAGTTATCAAAGAATAAAAATGTTTTCTTTTTATGTGCAACAAAAGCAGTTTGCATTTTCGAGATCCATTATCATGCGTTTATTCTTGGGTTCCGGTTGCTTTTAAAATAATGAATAGGGGAAAGTGGAGAGGCTTCATACAGTTTTTATATTTTGCTTTGTGAAATGCCGTGTTTCAGGTATATCTCTTTTAATTTATGACACACTAATAGCCCAAATATTCTATATTGTAGTAGAACCTTAATATTATTGAAAATCTACATGCGAGACTTGAGTTTCCATAAGACTTTTACAAAAAAAAGCAAAATGTATGAATGTACCCCATTAGTGGGGTACATTCATACAACCAAAGGGGCACATTTAACAACACTATTAATTCGTCATAATTATTGTTTATTATTGTTTTATACCATACTTTATAAAAAAAACACAAATACATTTTTTTAACATACAAAACAAATAGTAAAATTTAAAATTAAAAAACAGGTTTTATCCAAATCTGTTAATGCCTATTTTAACATCGCAATAGTTTCGTGATATGAACATAAGTAACGAATAGTGAACAGAGTGTCATTAAACGGTTTTTACGTTACATGTATGGTTATCTACCAAAGACACTTAATACCATTTTTTGTTTTAGTCAGTTATATTTATTAAAAGTAACAATCTCAAAATATATATAAAAAATGCTTATACATTATTAATTATATCAAATAAAAAACTCTAGTTAACACAAAGATACCTTAACTTACAAAACCTAAAATTAATATACCTATGTTATTAACAGATTATGACCTAAGATCTATGGTAATATCATAACTATGTCTGAAAAATTAACTGATTCTTGACATCCAAAGACACAAAGTTCATAAAGCACCCTGTTTTATTTCCGTAAAAATGAAACTTAAACTACTTTATATAATATTTACAACTATAATCGTCGGTGTAACAAAAAATAGTAGTTAAAAAAATATTCATAAAGGGCCAGGGGTACAATTATACAGTATGAATGTGCCCCATATACTTGTGTATGAATCTGCCCCATCACATGCTAATTAATGAAAAAATTTGAAATAGAAAAACCGTATTTATATATATTAATTTACACATTAAATTAGTGCCTTTGTTATAATTAGAATTAAATAGCAATAATTAATCCAAAAAAATAGTAACTGGCAATAAAATATGTCCAAAGTTACGTTATGAAATTATTTACGCGAGGCAAAAACACGTTCCGTGTTGTGCACTCGATCTTACCGCACCGAAAATTCTGAAACATCACTATTCTGTAAACACACATAACAACTGTGCACACCCACTTACGTTACTATTTTACTTCGTGTCTAACTTCAGATAAACTCAATGTATGTAGGTGCCCCTTGTATGAAACCACCCCACTTTCCCCTACGCTTGTCGCGAGTTTACTTAGATTCTCATATTTCATGTTTTCACAATACTACTGAAACATTAAAACGAAAGATGAATATACAAAATGGCGCTTTTTTGACGCCAACATATGGTATTAAGTTAACTGTAAAAATAAACATAACCCGACCTTCTGCACCCTAATTGTTTTGTGTAAGTGTATACAGAGTGTAACTTAATTAATGGCTGAAAATACAGAGAATGATTTTTTAGCTTATTTTGGAAAGAAAAGTTCATATAAACATATGTCCTAAACCTCCTAACTTTTGAGATACAGAGTGTTAAAATTTAAAAATATAATAATTTTTTAAAATATCCTAACTATATTTTATCCAATTTTCTTTTAATTTGGCAATATTATTTATGACATTAAGGGGGATATTTATTAATTTAATTCTTACTTAATTACATTTAATAAGTCCAGTGGCGTCTCGAGAGGCAACTGAAGCAATATTTCCAAAAAAGCGGTACGCCACTGACTCTGTAAATGTGTGTAAAATGTTTGTGCTTTCTTAAGATTAAGCAAATAAAAATACTGCATTTATATCTTTTAATTTGTTTTCGGATCTTGAACAAAAATTAAATTCACTTAATTGCATATTTTTATTTTTTATTTTAATAATTTTTAATTAGCAATTAGGTAACAAAAATATTAAAATAATAAAATAATTGTAAAGTGAGCAGAATACAAAAATTTTATCCTTAAAAGATAGAGCTAATTTGGTTTCAAAATTAAAAATTGACGCTTTTTCCAGGTCCCGAAAAACGATACAATGCTTGCTCCAGGTAAAGCTAGCATTGTATGCACCAAAATCAACGTAAAAACAAAATATATAAGTACTCTTAGGCATCCCTAATATGTACTTAATTAGTGGTGGTAATATGAGAGGAGTACACAAACTTAATTAAAATTATCGACGGGCACGATTTCTAATAAATCTATTTGACAAAATGGTGAATAACTGTGAAAACGTAGAAAAAAGTGATTGAGGTTAGATATATTTTTTTCAAGAAAATTGTTAATCGAGTATAAAATTTATAGATGATAAAAAAGCCATAACCCCCAATGTGACAATTTTGCATGACCGTCTGTGGCGCTTGAGGTTCTATGAATTTTATACTCTAATCTATTTCTTTGTTTTATGGCTCTGATACTAAGTCAATTCGCCAGTTCTCCCGTTCCGGTCATATAAGCTATTGCTTATAAGCTTTCCCGGCTTTGTCTGTGGAAAATCTGGATAATCGAGCTCGAAACTTCCAGACTTTCCTGGCATATGAAGAAGAAACACTTCAAACAATCAACAACAGCGATGAACTTCTGAACATGCATAAATTGTGGCCGTCAAGCCAAGGGCTGCTACTGGTATCGCGCATAACCGTCACATTCACCACTGACGTTTTTCCGCAAGGCATGCGCAACTCCTCGACCATACGAAGACACCATGTGTTCAACACCGAAACGTAAAAACCTCAGGCTTTAGGAATCTTCACTCACAGCGCTTAGCCCCAGAAGAAAGAAGCCCCAATTTAGCGTGAATCTTTTCTCGATCCCCAAGGGTACAGCCACGCTCGTACGACGCCTTCAGCCGCCTACCTAGGAAGTCTATGTAGACTTCTACGTAAACGTGAACCGCACTACTCGAAGACCGCGGAAAGAGTAATTTTATACTCGTTCAACATTTTGCCAAAAAAATTGTATCTTACCTTAATAACGTCGTTTCTATAATTTTCACACTCGTTCACCATTTTACCAAAAATGGATTTATTAGTAATCGTATCCGTCTCGATGATTTCAGTTGAGTTTCGGTATTCCTCTCATATTATCAGCACTCATTGAGTACTAACTTAAGGATGCTAAGATTAGTTATAATTTTTTCATTTTTAAGTTGATTTTTGATGTATACAATGCTAGCTTTATCTGCAGCTAGCATTGTATCGTTGTTCCGAGACCTAAGCAGATTTTTTTTATCAGTTTGACACTCCACGAAAGCTTTATGCCTAAGTACCAGAGTACCGTGGGTGTCGGGTTATTGGATGTTTAACCCCTTTTTTCACGCTGTGGCGTCAACGTTATGCAAGCACTGAAACATGCAATTTTTGCATTTCACATCCCCTACAACGCGGTGGCCACCACGGACGTTATTTTTTCTAAATAACTACTACCTGGGGTAGGCAGAATATTACACAGTGGTTTGCCAAGCCATCTGTGCGGTGACGAGCGATTAAATGCCAATGTCCGGTTTCGAGATTCGAACCCGGATCGCTGCGGTGAGAAGCTGGTACGTTACCGCTGCACTACGCTCGCCACAAGAATGTCAAATTTGTAATTTTGGCACTGTACTATCAACAAATTAGCACTATATTTTAAGCAAAAATGTTTTGCATTCTGCTTATTTTACAATGCTACCTTTAAATAGGTCCACGCAATCGTAGATATACGGGTCCTATCCAGTTGATGGGGTCGGATATTCCTCTCGGTGGGGTACCTAGACTTAAGTTTTTGGGAAAAGGACCGTGGTTCAATATATTGTAGGTTCCGCTTGGCTTACATCACCCAGACGTTAAAACATAGTGCACATAAGCCGAGCTGTTTTAGTGCGTCGGATATCCCGTTTTTTTAAATCTAACAAACTCAAGATGTGATTTACTTTACGATAACGCCCACTTACATATTGTAACCTAATCATTCTCTCTACAGCCTTAAATATCACCCGGTAATTTTTCTTTTTTTCTGGTTTTTTAAAAAGCTTACCTAAAGAACTATATAGAGTAACGATGTTGTGCTCATTCAAAATAAGTAAGAACAAAAGCGATTTCAATGCAATAGAATATAAGCAGAAAACAGATAACTCTTTAACGGCACTTTGATACTGAAAAAGTCTCCAAAAAAAACCTTTAACCTAACTAAACACCTCATCTTTTACAAGACATTTTTACAGCTTCTTTTAAAATAATAAATAATAAAAGGGCCTGTTTAATTCCACTATCCGCTGTATTAAAATTTAATAAAAACCTCTTTTCTTTTTTTTTTCTTGATTTAAACTGATTTTTATCTAAGTATAAACATTACTATACAGAGTGTTCATTCAAAGACATACCACTTAAGTTATCTGCGAAAAGAGAAAGATTTGATAAAATCGTTGAAACACGTCAAGATCCTTAGGAAAATCTTAAATGAGAAGAGAGATCGATTAATACATCATTTTAAAGCTCTTGATGAGTAGTTTAAAACCTTAGAATACAAAGTAAATGTTTTTACCTACTGCAAAATGGCGGTGCTTTAAAAATTACCTAAATACCTGATTGGGATTGCCGTATTTTCAAAGCTAATACAGTTAGATGTACTGAATGTGGTATTTTCTTAAAGCTCTTTTATTATTTTTTAATGGTGATACAAGTGATAATATACAGGGTAGAATAAAAAGTGTATATTTTTTATGAAGAAGATCCCTGTATATATGATAAAATATCTTAAAAAGAGCTTTAAAAGAATACCTCATTAAGTACATCTTACTTTATTAGTTTTAGAAATATGTCCATCCCAATCAGGGACTTGGGTAATGTTTAAAGTACCGACATTTTGTAGTAAGTAAAGATATTGACTTTATATTCTCGGGTTATAAAGTACTCGTCAGAAATTTTAAAATGATCTATCACTTGACCCCCTCCTCATTTAGAAATTCTAGTGGTTAAGGGGTTGAACGCAGTACAGTTTTTGTAAAAACGTTCGCCCTCAATAAATATCTAGACGTGTTTCGGCGATTTTCTCAAATCTGTCTTGTTTTGCAGAAAATTTATGTGGTAAGATTTTAAATGAACACCCTCTATATTACCATAGTCTAATTACATACAACCCCAAAGTTGTGTGTCCTTTCTAAAAAATTGCCACTCTGCGGGGTACGCATAAATTGGTTTTTTCACTTTGTTGCGTAAATTATTAAAATTTTTTGTACGTTTAAAAGTCGGCCTAAAAAGGCATCTGTTTCACCCGGGGTTTGCGTAATGAAAAACGACATGATTTATATTATAAATTTTACACTATTAACAAAATGATGGCAATTTTTTATTTTTGTTAAATTAATATGGGCTTTCGTAAATCTGTTGTACATTTACATAGAAGCCATAAAATAATAAAAATGATCCGTTACAATGTTATTTTATAATATATTAAAATTTGAGATAAATTTACAACACAAGATTTTGTTTTGTTTTTTCAAAAGCAGCAGTTTCATCTTAGGGATCGTTCATTAATAACGTGATGCAGAACAGAGGGTGGGGAGGGGTTTGAAAAAAATCACTTAACATCACTAGAGTGTGAAGAGTGTAGGGAAGTTATCATGTGTGTCATCTAAGGAAACACTTGCAAAAATGGGCAGTTACAATGGACCCATAACATGCAGGCTTTGCGGGGAAGAGGAGGAAACAGCCTCACACATAATATACAACTGCATTGCACTGACACGCTGAAGACACAGTCTAGTCGGGAACATACATAGCGGGAACCCTCTCCGGCATGAAACATCTTGGCAGAAATCTACTAAACCTGATAAAGGGCAGTGGACTTCTGCAACAAGGGAGGGGTGCACAATAAGCCAATAGGCTGCAGTGCAAACATGGTCGAATGACCAACCCCGCTTCAAACCAACCAAACCATGTGTATTTATTTTTTTGTTGAAAAACTTGCAATTTTAATGTATATTCAAATATTTTTATAACGGATCTTTATTTTCTAGTTAACCTTTGGTAACTGATACCTTCCAAAGCCACTATTAGTCAAACTTCATAGTCTTCCATTGCTTCTACCTATGTTAGGAGCATGCGCTGACAAACTTTCATATTTTACAAAATGACGAAGGTCTGCCGCTCATGGACTTCTGGACTATTATTCTTGTGGCTTGTTAATTAAATCGTAAAAAAATATAAATAAAAATAATAATATTAAGCGGTAATGAAAAGAAAGTGGGTGCATACCTAACTGCGAACTAAAATTACCATGAAGGTTTGGAATAAACTCGTAATTTTTAAAGGCGAAATGGTAAATGATTGTTTTTTGGTTTGAAACCTCGCATAAATGTAATGTGTGATATTATGTCCTTGGATTTAGAATTAAAATGCGAGTCTAATAACTTTAAAACCAAATATTTTGCCTATCAAAAAAAAAAAAATTAAGTTGATGATGGCGGCCTAAAGACGAAACGTCGAATCTTTAATTTAATGATATTATGTTGTAGAACGAAGAAAGTAGCAATGGTATTGTGACAATTGTTTTAAAATATCTCTTTAAATAAGCTCTGTTTCGCAAAATTTCGTTTATTTTTCTGATAATTCCGAAACGCCTGTAAATTTGAAAATTTTGTTAGCCATAAAAGTGTGCAACTTTGCCCCAATTTGACCAACCCTGTATCTCTTACCGTTTCCGAGATCCAAATGGTGGCCCTCGAATTTGCAACAGCCTGTATTACTTATTCAAATAATCTAATATGAGGTTCTTGAAATAAAACATTTTTGTCTTTGTTATTTATCCATTATAATACTTTATATATTAATAATTAAGTATAATTTACTTATTAAGTAAAAAACATGTAAATATGTGCGTATCATACATTATTATATTAAAAAAATATGTGTATATCATACATTTACATGTTTTATTACTTAAAATTTATTAAATCTTTGTATTTTTAGCACAAACGATTGTAGAAACCCAATTTCAAAATACATTTGTCCTACAAGAAATATAAGAGGACAATAAAATGAATTTATCTTTTTGGTTTATAAACAAGAGGAATTCTTTCGAGAATAAAATAGAGTGCATGCAAATAATTCTTTCGTTTGGAAACAGTTATGTTTTACCAGCAACATGCATAAATTTGATATAGTTGATAAATGTCTATCGCGTTAAGGAAAACAATATCCTTATATTTACTTTGGAAAATGTATTCTTAACACCACGAAAATATTGTATCAAATTTTAGGAACAGGAATAGTGTTAAAGCCGTCAGATTTATACTATTTCTTATATTGCAAATGTTTAATAACAATTTTAAATGCGTAAAAAAGGTATCTAACCCGTTTAAAGAGCAGTTTTGACCTTTTAGTAGGTGTACATACACTATTAAAGTAAGTTATTATACAGTGTATTTCTAAACAAATGCGATTATTCTTTGTTTTAAATAATGGTTAATTTGCTTTATGGTAGGGAAGCCCAAAAGGAATCTCAGAATCTCGGAATTTATTATAGCGCGGCAGATTAATATACCGGGGAATACCTTGTACCCGGTTAGTACCTATAGTAAACATGAATCCATATAAGGTCGATAGTAAAAAACAAAAATTATCCATCAGAAAATTTCGAGCGCGTCAGATTAGGATAGGGTGAGTTCATTACATGTTAAATAGTGTTCATTCAACTAATTTGACAATTTAAGAGTTACGTAAAGAAAGCGGATGGCTACAAAGTTATAAAAAAACGTAATTTTGACATTCTCGACCGTGACTTTTTTTTGAAGAAAATTATTTTAGGATAACGAAAAATATATAATTCGCTAAGATATTTAAAAATCTTTAGCCGCTTCCCTCACCGATAAAAACGTATACATTATAGACCATTTTTTTAAATTCCTATCATCTAAGCTTTGCAACCCAATATGTCTTTATGACGCTCAATCTGATGTCCTTTAATATCAAAACTGAATGTAGGGCGATGACAAACACCTTGGCGAAAGATGGTGATTTGGGTTTTTAATCCATGAGCTCTGGTTACTTCCAATTTTGTAATTTTTAGACACATTTTCATTTGTAACAATTATGCAATTAGCAAAATTATAGTTTCACAGACGGGTTAGCATAATATTACTTAATATAAAAATTTTATCAGTTGGTTGTAAGGTGCGCAGCAGAAATTATTATAATTTGCCTGTCGTGATATTTCCCGTATTATGAGTATTCGCAGAAATTTAAATCCTCGGAAAATCGGCAAATATTTTTTGTTTCGCTTAGAAAATTCAGCTTTAAATATCTACCAATAAAGCCCGTAATACAGCCACGGCGTTAATACAACATTCCAGCCAAAAATCCCGATTGTCTAACTTCATAATTTACATCGCGGACTAAAAACCCTCTTCATTAACGGCATCCCACAAATCCTAAATATCAAATTAAAGCACAATGAACCGCCTGGTTTTCGCAAAACACCATTTTCGTCAGCTTGTCAGCAGGATTTACGTTGACAGGCGGAAGTCTAGGGCAACAAAGGCCGTTGTTTTGCAGGAAAACCAAAAGGCGAATTTTAAGCTTCTACCGAAATTCGCTGTGAATTATTAAGCGCTAATACGTTTTTGGATTCTCTTTTAATTTATTTAAAAATACTATTTTCTTTTCTTATCTTTGTGACCTTCCACTAATGATTATGCCTAAATACCAGAGTACCGTGGGTATCGGGTTATTCGATGTTTACCTCATCATTTTTCCTGATCGATAACGTTTTCCAAACACTAGAACAGACAGAGTTTGTATTTTACAGCACTCTCTAGACAACGCTGATGGCGCAGTAAACAGACCTTTGATTTTCGAAGCCAGAAGTCGCCGGTTCGATTCATAGCGGGAAAGACACATTTAGGTAGTGGTTATTTCAAAAATGACGTCCGTGGTGGCACTATCGCGTTGTCTAAATGGTGCTGTAAAATGCAAAAACTGCATGTTTCTGTGCTTGGACGACGTTGACGGAACATGGGAAACGATGGGTTAAACATCTAATAACCCGACACCGACGGTACTCTGGCATTTATGTACAGGCCCTCGTGTGATGTCAAAAGATTTTAAAAAACGCGGTGGTACCACTACGTACGGAATTTTTGCTAACTAAAATTTTCTCCCCGGCTGGGGAATTGCAGTTTTTACAAGTAAAAATGTTTATGAAGAAAGACGTTATTTCAAAACATGAAATTTTTGGTCCATTTGTCCTATTGTTAGCTCCATCCGTGAACTGTCTGTAGAAGCGCTATCGCGTTTTTAGCTCTTTATATTGACCTCTTTATTTTTAGGCTATGATAACGCAGGCTTTTATAAGTATTAGTATAATTCCTCCACTCATGATTCCCAACAGAGAAGCTCGTGGTGCCACGCGTATGCATCCCTATACGGTTCAACTGGACAGGCCCCGAACTTCCCACTTTGTTTGTTCTTTTATCCCTAGAGTTTTTAAAATGTGAAGCCTACTGCCCGCGGAGATCTTTCCTTCCCACCCAAATCGTTCAAGTATTTAAGTCCCTTGTCAACAAACTTCCTCTTACCTCGCTTAAGACACCCACGGTACGTTAGTATTTAGGCTTTTAGCCTTTGTGGATTGTCCAAAGATTCAAAAATATTTATATATTGGCCAATAAAAATGTCGACGAAACGGCAATAGACGTTTTAAATATTTATTTATATTTACGATATCTACTTACTTAATAAAATAAACAGACATTATAATTTTAAACACTGGATCAAACCCTTTTTGTTATTTTTAGATAACTAAATACCAAACTTTAAATAAATGCACAATGAACTGCTGAGTTTTCACAAAACATCCTTCTCGTCAGTTTTCCAGCGAAAATTGGGATGACAGGCGGAAATCAGCCAACAGAAGCCGTTGTTTTCCAGAGAAGCTATGATAAATAGAAAATACAAATGTTCAAAATTTACAGTACAGTTATTCTACGAAAAATTGTAATTTATGGATAAGTTGCAACTTAAGTCAGTTAGTTTTCTTGAACATACAGATCCGCTAAATATCCAAGAAATACAAAAAATATTTGTATTTGGTCAACAAATTTTATTCTACATAAAAGTTTACGCATATTATTTATTTTTGGGTACACGCCAAATGTGACCGCTGTTCCCAAAATAAAATAATAATAATAATAATAATAAATTAAAATAAGAAGCTAAACAAAAATACATTTTTGGTGGCAAGTCTGCAGTGTAGTCAAGTTAAAATTAAATAATAATACAAAATTTAAATAGTAAACTATTATTTGGTAAAATTTTAAGCTCTAGTCCCCCCGTGCTAACTACCCTTGCAATTTGAAAGAAGTACTATTTCGTATGTATTTAAAAACCCTGTTTAACAGGGTATAAAAACGTTTTTCGACTAAATGTCTTGCAAAACTGCTACAACCATTAATAATATTTTACTCACCATTTATTACTTTTGTAACTAATATTTAACTCATACACATTATTTTCGTTTTATTTCATACTGGATCGCATAAATCATATGATTTTTGCCGCACAAACTTTTCACATGGAATTTATCTTTAAGATTGTTAAAGTTGAATTAATTTTAAATTAAAATAGATATTTTTAATAACTTTGTAAATATCGCGCCAACCAACCTATCTTTTTGATATTATAAGGAGTGGCAGCTTTTCAAAAAAACTTGTTTTTTTTTAAATTTACACTTTAAAGTAATTTAAAAAAACAACCAGAAGCCCTATTATTTTGTTTATTACTTTACTAAAGCATCTAAGTAGATTGTGTGAAAATTTCAAGCCGATCGGTCCAGTGGTTTTTGAAAAGTAGGTTCATGGACTTTGAAAATACAGTTCGTGTTTAAAGTTTTATAAAACTTATACAATTTTTACAAGTACGTAAATATCTTCGTAACTATAAGGATCAGTTACAAATTTTCAGAGAATACACTTGAACATAATATGTGCACAATATGCTAAAAAAATCGTTTTTTTTACAATCGCAAGTAAATATAACCCTTAAATTTATTTTTATAATTATTGGCTCAACAAACTCCCCTGTGCCCAATTTCAATATCCATTTTTAGGTTACGTCATAAGTAAATTTGACTGCCAAATTGTTTTTTTTATTGCTTTTAACTTTTTAGAGTTTACTGTAAATTAGAATTATCATATAAAATGAATAAATTATCATTTTTATTATTATTAAAATTTGTAAATCATAAAGTGACTGATTGTGAAAATATGTATTGTATAAAGCATGCATAAATTTTGTATTAAATTATTTTATACATGTAGTTGTTTAAAAACCATTTTTATCAACAAATATTTTATTTACATAGCTAAAATAATTAAAACCTTTTATTTAAATGATATTAATTTTTTGTTTAACACGTTAAAATTTTACCACATTTATATGTAATGAAATGTAAAATAAATAACCCATTACAGATATAAATATTTTAAATAAAACAAAATATACTTTATTGTTATGCGATAAACAAAAAATACGTTATTTTTCTATCATGTCAAACTTTAAACAAATAACCTTTTCATTGCTGCAAATTTTAAAATTATATATTTGTTAATATGAACAAAGCTTTTATTTATGGTTTAAAATAGTACCATATGTTATTACTCGACTTCATTTTTATTTTTTTTAATTTTTAGTAAGTTTTATTTATTTTAAAGTCGGTTTAATTTTTTTCTTTTTAGTTTATTGGTATTAATATTTTATTATTTAATATATATTAAAACTGCACACGAAAACATCAACCCCATAAAAATTGGCAGAGGGGTGCGACAAGGAGACACTATGTCACCCAAACTGTTTATCACCGTTTTGGAATATGCTTTTAAGATGCTTAACTGGAGCAAAAAGGGTATAAATATAGATGGCCTGAATCTGACAAATTTACGTTTTGCGGACGATATTGTTTTGTTGTCCGACAATCTACAAGATATCAAAACAATGCTGCAAGATCTTCAGGAAGTGTGTGCTCAGGTAGGGCTAAAAATTAACACCTTAAAAACCAAATGTATGACAAATCTAGTTCCAAGCGGAAACACTGTTATTGGTGACTGCGAAGTGGAGTTTGTTGACAAATACATATATCTGGGTCATGAAATACGAATCTCGAGAAATAATCAGACATGCGAGTTAAAAAGAAGAATTGCCCTCTCTTGGGCAGCATATGGTAAACTTAGGGATGTAGTTGAAAGTAATCTCCCAATCTGTCTAAAGCAAAAGGTTTTTAATCAGTGCATTCTACCAGTTATGACTTATGGCGCTGAAACTTTAACTTTGACCGTCACATCTGCTAAGAAGCTCAGAATAACGCAGCGTAAGATGGAAAGATCGATGCTTGGTGTGTCAATTCGTGACCACGTTAGTAACGAAGTTCTACGTGCGAGAACAGGGGTCACGGATGTTGTCTATCAGGTGGCAAAGCTGAAATGGAACTGGGCTGGACATGTAGCCCTCATGACAGATGGCAGATCGACCAGGAGGTTGCTCGAGTGGAGACCAAGAGCTGACAAAAGAAGCAGGGGAAGACCTCCGACGCGATGGACAGATGACATAAGAAGAATGTCTACAAATTGGATGCAAAGTGCTCAAGACCGAGGACGGTGGGCAGAAATAGGGGAGGCCTATATCCAGCAGTGGATGCAAAGGGCTGATTGATGATGATGATGAATATTTTATTGGTGACCATACAATAAAAAACAATACGTTTACATTTTTCTATGACGTCAACTGCTCGTACAGAACGGCAATGCTGCCTCTAGTAGGCATAAATTGGATATACACGGAAACACCTAGCACACAAACCTAAAATACACACAATTACATATTAAAAGAAAATGTAAAAATTTATACTAAATAGAAAAAATTGCTTTTAATGTTTCAATAATTATTAGAGCATTACTCCACAATTGTTTCGCCTTTCTAGGGCTTCATCAAGAGTACTTCGTATACTTATATCTTGATGAAGCCCTAGAAAGGCGAAACAATTGTAGAGTAATGCTCTAATAATTATTGAAACATTAAAAGCAATTTTTCTATTTAGTATTAATATTTAAAAAATGTTTCACAAGAAACCAACTGCGGATACAATTCAGTGTATTAAAATGTAAAAAGATGAGCTAAATGACAACCACATGATATATAAGAAAAATAGAGAAAATAAGCCCAGTACCTTTCTATTTCGCGATTCTGACTTGTTTTTTTAGGGAACCACCGCGAACGTGCATTGCCTTTGCCTTTAAAGAAAAACAAAAAGAAGTCCATAACTGACAATTAGTAGTAATTGGTGTACGTCTGTTTAAATGTGGTAGACAATGATTTTTCATGAAAGATACTATAAGAATTTCGGACTTTCATTGCCTTTATTTTAACTATTCATACATATTGCGCAGTCCCAGTAAAATAATACTAATTTCTAACGCTACGAAGTATATAAACTATGGTAGACCAACAACCAGTGACTGAGTTGGGTGCGATCATGCGTGGGGTTGTTCGCCTAGGGCGCCAGAATTGGTGCGCTTAGCGAATGGTTTCGAAATAGTGGGTATTTCTACACTTGGTTTACTAAAGGTATTTTGTTTGTTTTTTTAAATAAAGAACAACCTCAACGCATGATCGTAGCGTTAGAAGTTAGTAGTACTTTACACTTGAAAACGGAAAGAGATAGGACGTCCCGAAACGTTGTGTAAATAGTTAAAATACAGACAATAGAAGTCCAAAATTCTTATAGTATCATTCATAATTGGTGTACAAATCGAATTAAACACCTCCTTTCTTTTGAAGTCGGTTAAAAATCAGGTTGTAAGATCAATTTTTGAATCACTCTCTGTATATTTTACGTAATGATATTTTATTTTATCACGTTTATTTTTACCGCTCAACATTTTTACGACAAATAAACATTTTTTATGATAAAGCAAAAGCTTTGTCAATAAGAAATATTGCAGATTTGCCGAAATAAATATATTGGTATTTGCTCTAAAAAAAAGAACGAAAAACTTAAATAAAAAAGCTTGGGAAAGGGTCCTAGAAAAATTTAATATTTATCTTTTTATTTGAAGGGTTGGTGAATATAAATAACATCTGTCTTTTCTAAAGAAGCTTTTTTATATAGATCTTGACGTATCTTTTATCTTTGAAATATTAGAATCTAAAACTTATAAAATTGGAACAACAGATCTGTCTTCAATCGGAAATCTGTATACTGAAATTTTATTATAAAGGCATATTGGTAAATATTATGTACAAGCGCGCACCTAGAATTTTTAATTTATTTTATTTAAAAACTGAGACATGGGTTCAACACCACATATACGCGATGCTGATATGCCAGCTCGTTACATTCAAATTGACTTGCAGTGTGTTAAACACTAGCAGGTAAAGATTAGAGAAAGAATGACTGCATGTAAACATTCCGTATAGGGTAACGCATCCGACTCTCTTTGTTGTTGCTTTAGATCGTTTCCTTTCCACGCATTGGCAAAAATATGGCATTGAACATTTTGAAGTCGCACGACTTGTATACTAGATGCTTTTGGCTTCGAGACGAACGTAAGGAACATTTTTATAGTGGAATGTTGCGAAAAAAGTTAATATTTTGGTTATCCTTGTTTAGAAAAAATCCATGTTTCAAAAGCGAATTTGTATTTTTTTTGTAAATGTTATCGTCAAATCGCAAATTTCGCAAAAATATTTGCCCTTTTCTTATAATTAGAGGCATTAAAAAAGTATAGTGAACAAAATACAGATTTTAAAAATATATGGATATATATATTTTTTTAATTTGGGATTTTTATTCAAATATTATATTGGCTGTCAAAGATATTACACCAGTGAAAAAAATTAAAGAATACAAAAAACTAATTTTTAAAACTTAGGAAGTGGGTCCTGACTTTAGACATGCACTGTTTAAATCCTGTTTATCAGTTTAGTTGTAGTTTCTAAGACTTAAATTTTACTAATAATTTTCTTAAACCATGACAAAAAAATCACAAAAAAACCTGTGATTTTCTCTGTTATCTTTATAAATAAGGCTGTAATATTTTCCCAGAGTAATTTATGGAATATTTTTAATTAAAATAATTTAATTATTACAACTGGACTACTGATTCGTAAGTCTTTGGACTTGACGGTAATTTCATTTAGTAGATTTATAATCCAAATATATACGTCGCGTTAACACAAAGATTGTACTATCCTAAAAAATGCAACTATAATGTGGTAATGGAAATTTAATTAATTTGTTAAATATTTTTTAATTAAAATATTTAAATTTTAAAGACAGTTTACTTTTTATTTTTATTATCCGTATTATTACAACTGGGACTAATTCATCATTTTCTTTGAATTAAGGAATTCTTTTGGTAGATTTATAATCAGAAATATATACGTCACATTAACACAAAGATTGTACCATCCTTAAAAAATCAACTATAATTGGTAAATGAAATAAAATTCATTTTAAATATTTTTTAATTAGAATATTTAAATTTAAAATACGGTTTACTTTTTAATTTTATTTTTCTGTTAAATACTACTAGAACTCATTCATTAATCTTCATTGAATTGAGGAATTTTTTGGTAGATTTATACCCGAAAAATTACAAAGCATTTACATAAAGTTTGTACCATCCTAAAAGAATAAACTCTTTTTGTTAATAAAAATAAATTTATTTTAAATATATTTTAATTTTAAATGCGGTTTACTATTTCATCTGTAGTTTGTTACAACTTGCACTGATTTACTGACAAATTTCTTGAAAATTGAGATATTTTTATTTGTGAATTTATAACCGAAAAATCAGTGTGTCATAAAACAAAGATTTATTGTACCCTGCATTATATTAAGTGGAAAAATCGTGTAGCGGCAAATAAAGTTTACATAGGAAGCTAATGGTGTTTGGGATATTAATAGCGTGGGAGCATCATATATTGTATTTTAAAAATAGTTCTTGTCATCGTAAAAATATGGTTGTTGATATTTTAAATTCCGAGAAAAATTCTGAAAAATGTTTTTTTTAATAATCTTTTATTTAAAAATTCAAGTATCATTAACAAAAAGGAAGTAAAAAAGGGCGTCTCCCTTGTATAGCTATAACTAAAGAAATATTTAAGTTGGATAAAATTTTAAAAAAAGATCCTTAAACAGGACAAAATTTCATTAGTACATGCCCCAACTCCCGGAGCCGGATGGTTATTATTAAATTTCAGGTTACTCGATAAGCAGAGCAGATTGCCATTTTTTTTTATATTTTTTAAATCAAAAAATTCGATGTGTCCCACTCTTTGGCGGTTACTGTATATCGCTTTTTTACACGTTACACAATATACTATTGCTAAATAGGTTGAAAAAATAAAAAACTATAGTGTATCTCAAAGTATATCGCCTTGGCTTTTAACGGGCAATACCCCAATAAACCTTAAATGATTTTATGACCTATTGTTATTGGGCAAACCCATGAGTTCATAACGACAGGGGTGGGCCAGGTATAAATATCCCTTGAGTTTTGACCATTTATATAAAAATTTCTGCTAATATTTCAGTTGCAGTGTTGAAATACCGTTTTTACTGTGCGTTTCGAAAAAGTTGTAATACATTTATATTATTATGTCGCGTCGAAATCATTTGTCATTAGATGCAAAACAGGTTGTGAAAAATGTGTATAAAACTTTAATCAGTAAGGGACTTATTAACCAAGAGGCTTTAAAAGAAACCTGTCTACTTACAAAAACTCCAATATCGTCGATAAGGGATATTATTAATAGTGAAAAATAGAACAAAAAAAAGCGTAGTGATTTTTGATCTCACCGTATAGACAATAGAGACCTAAAGGAAGCAAATATATTGTCTTTATGAAAGCGGAGTTGTTCCTACCTTGGATAAACTGAAAAAGAAGCTAGAAGACGACGAAACTACTATAAATTTATAATTATTAAAACTTTGAATATATTTAATTATTTAATGTAATTTGAAGATTAAACCTATTTAAATAAACAATAAATTAAATCTTTGTATTATTTAGAATGTAGTTAGGTACGTATAGATAATATAGTTATATTATTATTAGAGTCCGTCCCTAATGTTCTGCTCTTTAAAACCTACTGATCCGCAGTTTTATTGCTGTCGGCAGGTATATTGGAGTATTGCCGTCAAAAGCCAAAGCGATATACTTTGAGATACACTATACCAATTTTATTTAAGCATCAGTGATATTTTCTATTTTCTTTTAAAAATTACATTATATACTTATACAAATATACCGGGTATCAACGAATTTATTAGACAAGCCATAACTCCTAGAACATCAGACATATTAAAATAAGACTTGGTATAGGTAAATGGTATAATAAGAGGAGAGTTTATGCATATTTTTACTTTTTAGTCACTTCCGGTTTGACCGGAAATGGCTTCAATTTTAAATTTTTAAATGGAACACGCTGTATATTTTAAGATTTTTGGATTGCTGACACAATTCTAAGTTAGAATGTGACATTTCAAGAAGTTTTTAAGCCTACTTTATTTTTTTAGGACCATTTCTAATATTGCATGTTGCATTGCATGGCCATGATTGGGTGCAAATTAATCTAGTGACCTTAGGCGATGTTGGAAAAATACAATCGCAAAGTTTTAGTAACTAATATGAAAGATAGGAATAAAACAATTTAGCAAATTGACATTTCCATGTCTAACTATTACTTTTTAAATCTAAACACGCTTTTCATATAAAGGATTTTTTGACGAATCTAAAGATACCAATTTATTTGCGATCGGATTAAAAATAAAGTCATAAGACGCCAAACACCAAATGGCTCTAAAAAATCAATTAGGCGTAAATACTTTAAAAAATGTCAAATTACTATTTAGAATTGTCTCAGGAATCAAAAAATGTTAAAATATACAGGGTGTTCTATGTAAAAAATAAAAAATTTAAGTCATTTCCGGTTAAACCAGAAGTAACTGGAAAGTAGGAAATATGCAAAAACTATCCTCTTTCTATACCATTTAATTTTACCAAGTCTCATTTTGGTATGTCTAAAACTCTAGAAGGTATGGTTTGTCTAATAGGTATGTTGACACCCGGTATACATATTTTAATTAATTATTTTTTATCTGTTTAACACTCAGGCTTTATGCCTAAGTACCAGAGTACCGTGGGTGTCGGGTTATTAGATGTTTAACCCCTTTTCCACGCTGTTCCGTCAACGTTATCCAAGCACTGAAACATGCAATTTTTGCATTTCACAGCACCTTTTAGACAACGCGGTAGTGCCACCACGGACGTTATTTTTTAAATAACTACTACCTGGGGTAGACAGAATACTACACAGTGGTTTGCCAAGCCATCTGTGAGGTGACGAGCGATTAAAAATGCCAATGTCCGGTTCCGAGAATCGAACCCGGATCGCTGCGGTGAGAAGCTGGTACGTTACCGCTGCACTACGCTCGCCACTAAATTATTACATATTTAATATAATTAAAGGATAAATAAAATATCCTCACATGATTTAGTTTATTAAATATAATTTAATTAATTAATAATTATTTTATACAATATTTAATATAATATGAAACACAGTGTTTATTTATTTGGATTTCATGAAGTTTTACTGCATTATAACATTATTATAAAGAGGTCCAATAAATAAAATTTATTAGTTTAAAACGCACATTGTTGAGACAATGTAAACCACACAATAAACAATTTTTTTTTTCATGTACATTATTAAACACGACTAACAAAATGTTCCCATTTTTGAGTAAATTAAAGAGTAAAACTTATACACATACTGGATACTGGATACTACTTTGTTAATGGCGTTGCTGCAAGGCAATTGCCAGCTCTATGTGGTGGGAAAATCTGGATGGTCGAGCTTTCCGCTCCTAGAAAATCCGGTTTAAAATATTCAAATATTTAAATCAACAGCGATGAACTTCTAAACATGCATAAATTGTGGTTGTCAAGCCAGAGGCTGCTACTAGTATAGCGCATAACCGTCACTTTCACAACTGACGTTTTTCCGCAAGGCATGAGCACTTCCTCGACCATACGAAGACACCATGTGTTCAACACCAAAACGTAAAAACTTCAGGCTTTAGGAATCTTCACTCACAGCGCTTAGCCCCAAAAGAAAGAAGCCCCAATTCAGCGTGAATCTTTTCTCGATCTCCAAGGGTACACTACGTTCGAACGACGCCTTCAGCCGCCTACCTGGGAAGTCTATGTAGACCTCTACGTAAACGTGAACCGCACTTCTCGAAAACCGCGGAAAGAGTAAACTTATACACATTTTAAAGAACAAAACTGATAACAAATCAATTCGCTATTTAGGTTAAACGCACCTTTTAAGGTCGGGCCTCACATAACCGAAAGGAGCCCGTGGCCGTGCGCTTCACCGGTGAAATGTTGGGGGTGCGGTGTAAAAATTTTGCATTTAATCAAACTGCAGTAATATAACTTAATTATACTATGCTTTAAATTATACCTTATCATAAATTAAATCATTAACAGTAACACAGATTTAAGGGTTGACCATATATAACCACAGCATACCGTAGCACTGCTGTGACTCGCCGTAGGCCTAATATCACCGCTCCGTGCCCAACTACATACCCCGCACCGCATTTTAACAAGTAAACAAACATTGGTTTATTAAATTTTTGAAAATATTAATTTTTAAAAAAACTTATGAAATAAAAAATAACAATATATGCGTAAGTTATACCCACATATTATTTACAAAATGTACAATAATAGCTATTTATGTATCAAGGGCGTTACTAGGACTATAATGCCCTGAAGGTCGAAATATATAGATTTCGACGACCTGATGGGCATTATAGTCCAGTAAGGTCCGTGGTGCATACAATGCTTTATGTTTTACCCAAAAAAGAGTTTTTCAATGACTAATTACATTATTTATTCGCAATATAAAAAATAAGTTGCACATGTACCTGTATACGTAAGTAGATAATGACTGGTGTTAAGTTTGACTTTGATGTTTCTCAGTTAGTCAGTTGGCATTTTTTATTTAACGATTTGCTTAGAATGGAAGAAATTCCACAAAATATAAGAGAAAAAGACATAAAAGCGACCGAAAATCTTTTGCCAGTTAAATCAAGGCAACAGTATGATCGAGAGCATGGCATATTTGGTATTTGGAAAGATGCGAACGCAATTCTTCAAATAACCGAAACCGTTTTAATGGCATATTTTCAGGAACTGGTAAATTATTGATTTTATTTTAATACATATATTTAAACAAACTTTATTATTTTTAGTCGGAAAAATACAGTCCGAACTCTCTCTGGACCAGATTATTCCACCCTAAGGTCTACGTTGATGGTCTATGAAAATATAGACATTTCGCAATACCATCGTCTCATATCTTTTTTAAAAGTTAAGTCGAAAGGCTACGTCCCGAAGAAGTCTAAAGTTTTGGAAGGAGAACAAATATTAAAATTTATTAAGAAGGCTCCTGATGATATCTACTTGGTACACAAAGTCATAAAATTATTTTTGTATAAACTTGATCTTTATTGTGAGAGAAATAAAATTGGATAAGCAATAAAATTTCCATATTAGCGCATTAGGGCATTATAAGCGGGCATTATCATAATGCCCGCTTATAATGCCCTAGTTGTTATAGCAGGTATTATTGCTACCATAACATATTCCGTTTCTAAGGTCAACATCAATAATAGATGGGTAAAACATAAAATTTATTTTACACTTTTTATTACTTATTAAATTACTTTTTTCTTGTATTGTTTGTTTACAACAACTCACCGTTAACAACAAACTTTAATTTTATACATAATGAATTGAAATAAAGTAGACACCCGTAAATACAAAGCTTGCTTCGGGGAACATTGGCGCTAACCGATCCACGTATGATTTCATTTCCTGGGCATGTTTCAGACCGTACGAGCCACGGCCGTGCTACGATGCCGGTCTTGTGGGACATCGGTGCGGTTATTTCTGACCAGACTTTTACCTATACTACACTTAAAGTTTGGAAAAGGGAAACAGAGATAAGTAGGTAAATCTGTTTATTAATAATATATAATAATTAATTTAAACAAAGAAATATACTTATGTACAGGGTGTTCAGTTATATTTCAAACGGGGTCTACACGCTTTATTGTTTAAGATAGAAAAATATTTTAAATACAAAAGTTTCAGGGTTGTATAAGAACCGCCAGGATTTGCTAAAAAAATAAACAAATTATAATCGCTAAGTACACAATTGAGCATCGATTTTGTTATGTTAAATAAAACACCATGTATATTTTAGGTCTATGTTTGGACCACACGTTATCTCAGAAAATGACTCTGAATCCTGGAAAAATTAGCCGCTCTGATTCATAGACATTTAACATGGGCGGCTTTGGTTTCATTTATTTCTCTAAATATGTCCTTTCTGTTAATTGTTTTCGTTAAAATGAATACAGTAAAGAAGCCACGTCATCAGTTCTGTTTCACTTCTAATTATTACCCTTTTTGTTGCTCACACATTATTTAAACGACGCGATTAAAAAAAAAAGTTGATTGTCTGTCTTTATTTGTATGACGCTTGTGGCTTCTTTATAACTGGTTTTTTACTTTACAGTTTTAAAGGAAAGCCTAGAGATAATTTACATTAAAAGGAATTGTATTTTTATTGTAAATTTACGTCTCTAGATTTCATAAGCACAGGTTAGTTTAATATGTAATATTTTGCGTAAAGAATTACTTATTATTTCAAATACGAATATTTCGTGTCAATAATCAACGAAATTTTCGCATGACATGCCGCATTTAACCCACTACTGCTGGCTTTTTCATTCTGTTTATAAATTATCATCAGAAAACCGAAGTGTCGATACAGAATGGCTCCACTTTGCGAAAGCTTCATTCGTGTGAAAAAGCTCTCTCGCATGTGCTCGGCTTGATGGAAGAGCAAACAGGCGGCCAATCACCCCGCCATTTGTATTTTTCACGGCCTACTTCGTCTCGACACGTAGGGGTGAAAAACTGATTTTAAGTAATTAGGTTTTTTGCAAATTATCAATATTTGTTTAAATTAATGGTATTTATTTAGGTAAACTCCGAAAACGGATTGTTTTTTCTAACACAAACAAAAGAAAACCCCCAAAAAAACAAACAAAAATTAAAAACAAGTAACTAGAAAACTAATAATTAATAGTTTAAAAAAACTAAAAAAACACGCTTTTATATGCAACCGAACTAAAAATTAGAAAATAATTTTTCATTAAAAAAATATTGTCATTTCATAGTAAAAAGCGTGGGGTGCATTTTACTATTTTTTCATAACTTTTCCATCATAGATATTTGCAAATATAATAATTATAACATTTAATATATTTATCACCCCACGCTTTTACTATGAAATGACAATATTTTTTTAATGAAAAATTATTTTCTAATTTTTAGTTCGGTTGCATATAAAAGCGTGTTTTTTTAGTTTTTTTAAACTATTAATTATTTTTCATTTTTTAGTTTCTGCTACTCTTGACAAAATGGCGAAAATTTTTTTAATGAACAAGAGTAGCAAATTTTAAAATTTTTCCAACAGATTGCAACTCACTAAAAAATTTCTTCTTCATTAAGTAGCAAAGTTTGAAATTTTGCCAACAGATGGCAATCCAGGCAATGTTTGGACCGTTGCCAACATATTGCAACCCACTAAAAATTTCTTCTTCATTTAATAGCAAGTTTGAAATGTTGCCAACAGATGGCAACCTAGGTGTTGTTTTTATAATATAATGGAATTTTTTTCCTGGCGATCCAAAAAAAGATAACGGGATACTGTTTGCAGATTATTGCATTGTCATGTTTCCTTAATACGTGTGCAAAGTTTCAAAGAAATCGAATAGCTGGAAGTTGGTTAAAATTAGGCTCAAAGATTCCGTTACATAGGCAGCCAGATAGATAGATTGATAGATAGATAGTTACAACCCAAGTTAATAAAAGCGTGTTAAAAATCGACGTTTCGGTGGCAAGTCTGCCACCGTTGTCAAAATTAAAAGTTAACTTTAAATAATAACCAATAACTAAAAATTTTAAAATTTTGGCTTCAGTTTTAGGATATTCTGAAAAGCGTTTAACAATAAATGTTTTTTTATTTTGGTGTATCATAGTGTTATTTATAATACAAAAAAGGTGCCAAGTTAGTTGATTTTGAGTTTTACTGAAGACACTTTAGTATCAAGCAAAAGTAACCATGTATTATTAAAATTAACAGATATTGATGCTACATATTTATCTTAATTTAATAATAGGTACATATGCACTTTCTTTAATTTTGCGTTTTCTAGAACAAGTTTCCTTTGCTAAAATACTTGAAGCATTCCAGTTTATTCTGTGATTGTTTTCAAATGTGTGTTGACAAATTTTAGTTTTTTGAAATTTTGGGTTTTTAATGTATGTTTTGTGTTCTTTTATACATTAAAATAATGGTCTACAAACTTCATCTACCTATATAAAATTTATTACACTTACAAGGTATTTTATAAATAACATTTTTGTACTACTCATTTATGTTATGTGGTTTTGTTTTTGTTATTTGAAATTCTATAGTGTTTTAAGATTGTACGTATTAAAGTTATTTCCTATTCGTTGAATTTTTTGATACGCTGGGAATGTAATGGTAAAAATAAATTTGTAATTTGGGGTAAAATTTAAGTATCTTTTTGTATATGTAGGTTTTCTGTAAATTTTTGTTTCAAAATTGTTTAAGTCTTTTTTATTAGAATATCAAAAAGAATAGTTGTAAGTTGTTTTCTTTTTCTAAAGTAAATTTAATAGGTGGTTCTTGTATCTTAATGTGTGTTAAAAAAATCATTTAAACAGTGTTTATTATATTTTTTGTTTCTTTAAAGTGTCCGTAAATTATTAAAATTATTTAATTACCATATAAAAAAAATTACCATCCGTTTTCAGTTAATACACTTTAGTAATAACCTAAAATCTAACGAAAATAGCTGTAAAATCATAAGTTTCTTGTTGTATAACAGAAATATTGGACTTTCTCGGGCCATTGGGTCACCCCAAAATGTTTGTCTGCTAAGGGAGTGGGAACTGTCAAAACTGTCTGGCGACTAAGGAAATATCTTCTTATGAGTACCCAAGTAACTTATATGAAATTTAGTTTTTACAAAATGACGAAATTTAATTTTTGATTTATTAACTTTTGGTGCCTGGTACCTGCCAAAGCCACTATAAGTTAAACTTCATAGTCTACACTGCCAAACTTTCAGCTTTTACAAAATAACGAAGGTTCTGCCGCTCATCTTGGGCTATTATTTTTTTCTCAGGTTTTTTAAAGGCATATTTTGAAAAAATGTTATATTGCGACTTTTTCCGTTCTCTAAAATGAATATAATAATTAATAGTTTAAAAAAACTAAAAAACACGCTTTTATATGCAACCGAACTAAAAATTAGAAAATAATTTTTCATTAAAAAAATATTGTCATTTCATAGTAAAAAGCGTGGGGTGCATTTTACTATTTTTTCATAACTTTTCCATCATAGATATTTGCAAATATAATAATTATAACATTTAATATATTTATCACCCCACGCTTTTTACTATGAAATGACAATATTTTTTTTAATGAAAAATTATTTTCTAATTTTAGTTCGGTTGCATATAAAAGCGTGTTTTTTAGTTTTTTTAAACTATTAATTATTTTTCATTTTTTAGTTTCTGCTACTCTTGACAAAATGGCGAAAATTTTTTTAATGAACAAGAGTGGCAAATTTTAAAATTTTTCCAACAGATTGCAACTCACTAAAAATTTCTTCTTCATTAAGTAGCAAAGTTTGAAATTTTGCCAACAGATGGCAATCCAGGCAATGTTTGGACCGTTGCCAATATATTGCAACCCACTAAAAAATTTCTTCTTCATTTAATAGCAAAGTTTGAAATGTTGCCAACAGGTGGCAACCTAGGTGTTGTTTTTATATTTTTATAATATAAAGGAAAATTTTTTTTCCTGGCGATCCAAAAAAATAATGTTAATTTTTATTAATTGCATATTATGTATTATGTATACATTACACATAATGTAATTTTTATTATGGAATCCTTGAAGTAATGGTGCAACTAACCCTATATTTTTATTGTTCATAAAAATTGAACACCCATGGTGCAACTAACCAAATTGTGTAAAACTAAAAAATTTCTTCTTCATTTAATAGCAAAGTTTGAAATGTTGCCAACAGATGGCATCCTAGGTGTTGTTTTTATAATATAATGGAATTTTTTTCCTGGCGATTCAAAAAAGATAACGGGATACTGTTTTTAAATTATTGCATCTTCATCGGTCCTTGACACGTGTGCAAAGTTTCAAAGAAATCGAATAGCTGGAAGTTGGTTAAAATTAGGCTCAAAGATTCCGTTACATAGATAGATAGATAGATAGATAGTTACAACCCAAGTTAATAAAAGCGTGTTAAAAAGGTATTTCGTCTTTAAGCCGCCAATTTCACCTTTTTTTAGATAGAAGCTGAATATTTGATTTTAACTGTTTTAACTTAATAGACTCGTATTTCTATTCTAAATCTAACGACATATTATTTATTCGACGTTTTGAACCGAAAAATCATTATCTACCATTGAAAATTACAAATTTATTCCAAACGTTCATGGAAATCTCCATTTGAAGGAAATTATACATTATTTTTTTTTAATACTGTTTATTATTATTCTTTTTATTTATTTATTTGTATCCACAACTAAAACAACAAGGCAAAAGAAATAATGTAAGTTACATACAGGGTGTTCATTTGAAAACTTTCCACTCAAGTTATCTTCGAAACGAGACAGATTTGAGAAAATCGCCGAAACACGTCAAGATATTTATTGAGGGGGAACGTTTTTACAAAAAATTGGACGGCGCCGCTTTAACCCTTAACCACCAGGGCCACCACCCCAAAATTCTTAAATAAGAAGGCGGGTCGAGTGATACATCATTTTAAAGCTCCTGACGAGTACTTTATAACCCTAGAATATGAAGTCAATATCTTCACCTATTACAAAATGGCGGTACTTTAAAAATTACCTAAATACCTGATTTGGATGGTCATATTTCCGAAACTAATAAAGTTAGATGTACTTAATGTGGTATTTTCTTAAAGCTCATTTAAAGATCTTTTTAATGGTAAAATAATATACAGAGTTCTTAAATAAAAAAATATGTACTTTTTCTTTCTACCCTGTATATTACTACCAGTATCACCATTAAAAGACCTTTAAAAGAGCTTTAAGAAAACACCACATTGGGTACATCTAACTTTATTAGTTTCGGAAATATGGCCATCCAAATCAGGTATTTGGGTAATTTTTAAAGTACCGCCATTTTGTAATAGATGAAGATATTGACTTCATATTCTAGGGTTATAAAGTACTCGTCAGGAGCTTTAAATGATGTATCACTCGACCCGCCTTCTCATTTAAGAATTTTGGGGTGGTGGCCCTGGTGGTTAAAGGGTTAAAGGGGCGCCGTCCAATTTTTTGTAAAAACGTTCCCCTTCAATAAATATCTTGACGTGTTTCGGCGATTTTCTCAAATCTGTCTCGTTTCGAAGATAACTTGAGTGGAAAGTTTTTAAATGAACACCCTGTATATTTACATTAGTCTCCCCGAGGCGCAGTGGACAGAGCTTTGATCTTCGAAGCCAGAGGTCGCCAGTTCAATTCCCAGTGGGGGAGACATATTTAGGTAGTAGTTATTTAAGATAACGTCCTTGGTGGTACTACCGTGTTGTCTAAAGGGTACTGTGAAATGCATAACTGCATGTTTCAGTGCTTGGACAACGTTGACGGAACAGGGGATAACGATGGGTTAAACATCTAATAACCCGACACTCGCGGTACTCTGGTAATTAGGCATTGACCTTTGTGGAATGTCAAAAAATAAAAATAATAACTTATACGGATTAAATATAAACCATTTAATTTAATCAACTTTATCGTAACCTCTCATAAAAAAATTGATGCATAGGTAAGGAGTAGGGGTTTACCAATTAGTTATTAATCTTTGGCATAGGTACCTGCGAATGGAAATTTTCCAGAACGTTTGGTATAAAATTGTAATTTTTAATGGCGAAATAATGAATGATTTTTTTTGAAACGTCGCAAAAATGTATAGTGTGGTACGTTGCAGGATTTGGAATTAAAATACGAGTTTATTAAATTTAAACCATAAATTTTGCTCATTAAAAAAAAACAAAGTCGATGATTGCGATCCAGAGACGAAACGTCAGCGCTTAAATTTAATAACATTATTATATAGAACTAAACAAGTAGAAATAATAATGTGACATTGATTTTAAAATACTTCTTAAAAAATAATAAAAAAAATTGTTTGAGTAAATTTCGTTTTTTTTTCATGTAACGGCTGCAAATTTTCTAATTTTTATAACGGAATATCGTTAAGCATAATAATGCGCTACTTTTTCTTGATATAATTGACCCTCTATAGTCTAAGATCTGGCATTAAGAAAATATACCCTCATCTGTTAATTAAATGAATTAATATTTTCTAGGCAGATTTTAATGTAGTGAAAGCAAGTGAACAACATCTGCCAGCATAGGTCTGCTACAATTAATTATAATTAATTATTTAATAGTTAATTTATTTATAATTGTTACCTTTACATGTTAATTGCATAAACCAATGATCAGCGGTGAAATAGCTTAGTTGGTTAGGTAGCAGCCCGATTTTATTTAATTAAATATGGTAAACTTAATTTTGCTAATAGAAAAGGGAATAAAAAATAGAAAAAAAAATGTTACGCAGTGCGGGATACGAACCCAGAGTATCGACAAGGCATGCACTACTAAATGCTGCTACCTAACAGACTAGACTATTTCACCGCTGATCATTGGTTTATGCAATTAACATGTAAAGGTAAAAAATTATAAATAAATCAACCATTAAGTAATTAATTATTATTAATTGTAGCAGACCTATGCTGGCAGATGTTGTTCACTTGCATTCACTAAATTAAAATCTGCCTAGAAAATATTATTTCATTTAATTAACAGATGAGGGTATAGTTTCTTAATGCCAGATCTTAAACTACTATTACCTAAGTAATAATTAAGGGTTGTCCATTTTTAGCGCTCTATCTTTAAATAAAAATAAAACAAAATATGAAAATGTTTTGCAGAGCGGGGACACATTTAACCTTGTGGGCATCACATTTGAGAATAACCTTAACTGGCATAAACACATCTATAGCCACCGCGGCTTCAAAAAAGCTTGGATTTCTTTTCCGAGCCAAAAAGTATTTTTCTCCTTTCAATTTATACACTTTGTATGTATCCCAAATTCGACCCTATCTGGAATATTGTTCTCATGTCTGGGGAATCGCATCCCCTACAACCCTCAGCATTCTTAATGCCATTCAAAGAAGGGCTGCTCGTCTTATTAATGATCCTTTACTTACTCAAATACTTCCTTCTCTTGCCCATCGTCGAGCTGTGGGAGATCTATCGCTTGTCTATAGATACTTTTACGGCTTCTGCTCCGACGAATTGTTCAGTATAGTCCCTCCTCTTGCAGTTCCCAACAGAGAAACTCGTGGTGCCGCGCGTATGCATCCCCATACAGTTCAATTGGACAGGCCCCGAACTTCCCATTTCGTTCGTTCTTTATCCCCTTGAAATATATTTTTATTTTAAAGTATATTTGATGACATTAGGTTTTAAAAATGATATCAGCCACATGACCGCCGCAGTTCCGCTGAGTCATTTGATTTCCTAGAGATCCAATTTTCGATGACATTCTGACACAAATTTGGCCCAATCTCACCAGTGGTTTGAGTTATGTTGGCCTTTAGAGCGGCAATCATTTGTGGTTTGTCGGCATATACTTGAAATTTGATGTAGCCCTCACAAGAAGAAATCCAACGGAGTTAAATCGCAGGACCTAGGTGGGAATCAACAATGTTTTTCGTATAACGTCGTTGGTGGGAATACCACCCAAACAGCAAAAACTTTTCATTGAGCAATCCCCCATATATATAACTAAAGCATGCGTCGCCACTATTTCTTGACCTTGCTGCAGGGCTTGGATACACTACCAAACAATGGTTAAGCTGTGGAGCGCACATAAAGCATCTCGAGACCCGTGCTTTACGTATATGGAGGATTGCCCAGTGGAAAGTTTTTGCTGTTTGGGCATAAATTAAACGCAGGCGCAATGCACGGAATGTTTGGCGAACCGAACACTGATTTTGATAATAAGTTTTAACGATTTCTACGCGTTGTTCAATCGTGTAGCGTTCCATTAACGGCTGTATCATTCTTACCTTGGTCATGCGCTGTTGTCAAATATCGAGCGTTAAAATTGGAAAAACCTTTATTAGAATGGATCAACCTTTTGTGGAATCATCAAAACTTGACCAATGAGGATTTAATTATAAATAAACTTTCACAATGATGTTCATTGGATTTTTGTTGATTTACTAAATGTGTTCAACTAAAATCGCCTCGTGAAAATGCGCTTTTAGAGCTTTGTGAGCTATTATAAAATATAAAAATACTCTTTCCGCGGTCTTCGAGTAGTGCGGTTCATGTTTACGTAGAGGTCTACATAGACTTCCTGGGTAAGCGATTGAAGGCATCGTACGAGCGTAGCTGTACCCTTGGGGATCGAGAAAAGATTCACGCTAAATTGGGGCTTCTTTCTTCTGCGGCTAAGCGCTGTGAGTGAAGATTCCTGAAGCCTAAAGTTTTTGCGTTTTGGTGTTGAACACATGGTGTCCTCGTATGGTCGAGGAGGTGCGCACGCCTTGCGGAAATGCGTCAGTAGTGAAAGTGACGGTTATGCGCGATACCAGTAGCAGCCGCTGGCTAGACAGTCACAATGTATGCATGTATAGAGAAAGAATTTGTTTTTAAACAGAAAACATAGCTTGAACAATAAAAGGAAAATCTGGGGGTCTAGAACCCGACAATCCAATTTTCCAACCACTTGACGATGGCTGTATGCACTAAGTGTCAAAGCCAAAAACCGAAAATAGAATAGAATAGAAGATATAAAAATGTGTATTATATGTAGCTACTGACTGAGTACTCCGCCGAAATTTAACAGCTGTATCATTCTTGCCTTGGTTATGCGCTCATGTCAAACATCGAGCGTTAAAATTGGAAAAGCCTTTATTAGAATGGATCAATCTTTTGTGGAATCATCAAAACTTGACCAATGAAGATTTAATTATAAATATATTTTCACAATGATGTTCATTGGATTTTTGTTGATTACTAAAGTTGTTCAACTAAAATCGCCTCGTGAAAATGCTTCTTTAGAGCTTTGTGAGCTATTATAAGATATAAAAATGTGTATTATATAGATCATAAAATGGGAAAATATATAAAATTAACTGTAAGTTACAAACCAATAAAATTTGTTAAATGAACCTTAAATTTAAGTACACTTTTGATAAGTTTTATTTTCACATATATTCGAGTTTAACGATACGTTATAACAACCATATCAAATTCGAGAAAGATTTTAAAACCCACACATATAAAAGTTTATTGGTTGTTATTTGCAAGGCGATTTTAACATTAGTCGGGTTTTTTGCAGCTAAACTTGCTGTTTTGAATGCGAATATAAAAAAATATGGTCGTTTGACATGTATATCCTTTATAACTTCACCCTCGTCATAACGGAAATGTTATTTTTATGTAAAAAATCGGATTATGTCTATATAAATTTTTACGATAACTTGGAATGTTTAAGGTAGACAAGCTTTTAAAAAATACAGGGTGGCCCACCATATTCGACACGGTATGTAGCTGGATAACCATGGGTTTTTAAAAAAGTAAATACTGAAACATATACAGGTCGGATAAGGCCACAATATAAAATTATTTTACTTTATACAGGATGTCTCAAAAAAGTGTGACGTATCAAAGTTATATTTTTTAAATGGAACACCCTATATTTTATGACGGTTTTAGATTCTACATTAAAAAATAATTTAAGTTTGTTTACAGTACCAAGTGTCTAATTTTGTTCGTTTTTGTGATATTTAAGACACTTTTCTAAATAAAACGTAAGTGGCACATATCCAAAATACTCCGTTTTTTAAAAAATATCAGTAAACAAACTTACGAGACCGGGGAGTAAAAAGGGGTGCTGGGTGGGGTAAAATTGGTAAAACGAGTTAATGAAACTGAACATGTAAATTTAAGTAAAAATTACATTTTTTCCTAATATTTTTGAGAAAAATATAAAAAAATATGAAAATTGTAAATGCATACCTAAAGTCTTAAAAGTAAGAAAAAACGACTACTAAACGTCAGTTATACCATGCAAAATATGGAAAGCATTTGGCAACGTCGGAAGGGTCAGATTCTATTTATGAATAGATAAAAGAAAGTGGATTCATAAAGTTTGTATTAGCCTCAGGTTTAATTAAGGGATTAAAAAAAAAGATTTAACCAGTTGTTTGAGTACACGAAGACAGAGAGAAAGGAATTTGATCTATAGGAGTTTTTCTCTGGCGCTTTAGGTCGAACGGTCAAGCGGCAAGGCTGACTCTATAAAGTTCGTGCTCAAAGGTAGGAGGGAGATTTTTAATTTGATCTATTTAACTGACAACACTGTGTCACTGAGCCAACAGTCAGTGAAAGTTGTTTTTTGTGGATATGTCTATTTTTGTTTATGTTTTTATTTTTTCGGAAATTTTATAATTACTCTTTATAATATTAGAAGAAAGCTTATACTGTGTAGTAACTTAACGTTAATAAGATGATTTTCGCTAATTTGGGTTCTACTGTTTAAGGTAAGTAAAAAGTTTTTTTTACTGTCACTACAATAAATATGTCACTTGCAAAACCAATAGCAGTTTTTAGAATGACATCGTAATATATATCACACGTGCTCTGCAACACTAGTGCTGTAAAGTACTTTGCAACACTAGTGTGATATAACGCATTTTCTTTGCATGAAACCAGTGTGCTATTTGCTGTTTTCGCAAGAGGTCGTAGGAAAAACTACATTACATTAAATGTATAGATTTTTTGTGTATTTTTTATTCCATATAACATAAAAATTTGATTTTGAAGATTGTACACTTTGAAACTAGCCCCCTTATATCTCTTGTTGGACGGACGTATTTATAGCATTTTAATGAAGGGGCGGGGTTAGAAATTAGCAATAAATTTTTTTGGAAAAGAAAAAAAAGGTCCTTATCTATTTTTGTTACTAAAAAATGTTCCTTTTGTTTTTCAAGAATACTAAAGAAAGGGTAGGGGGCTTACATAACGGTATGCATTAAAAACACAACAAAATTAAGCTTTTCTAACACGAATATACCTTCTCACTTATTCTAAGGGGGGTTAAAACCTCTACTACTCTTCCCCCTATACCGGGTGTCAACGAATCTATTAGACAAGCCATAACATAAGCCAAATGAGACTTGGAATTAGTAAATGTAATGAAAAGCAGAGAGATTTCGCATTTATTACTTTTTAGTTATTTCCTGTTTAACCGGAAGTGACTCCAATTTTAAATTTTTAAATAGAACACACTGTATATTCTAACATTTTTAAAGTTCTGAGACAATTTTAAATACTAATTTAATATTTTTAAAAGTTTTGGTTAGTTATGGTTAGCGGGACAAATGGGAATATATACAAAATAATAACAAAAATTAATTTGGCGTCCCCAAACATTTTGAAAAGAAAATAATACCTCCACGAAATTTTGCGCAATATTTCTTCATGTAATTTAAATTACCCAAATTTATATAATTATTATTAACCAATATTTATGTTATCACGATCAGTTTTGGTGCACTAAAGCACGTAGAAATACATATGAATTTTGATTTTCTTATATTAAGTTACATTTTATCCCCCTGGGGAGGTTTTGCAATGAGGCGGTCTAGAAGGTAACCGTGAGGCTGAAATTACGTTTATTTGTCAGGATCAGTACAGCACGCGGGAATGCATATGAATTTTGATTTTTATAATAAGTTACATTTTACCACTCTGGGAAAGTTATGGGGGAGGTTTTCAGGCGATCTAGTAAGTGACCACGAAGTCGAAATTATTTTTACTCGTCACGATCAGTTTTAGTGCACCCAATCGCGTAGGAATGCATATGAATTTTAATTTTTTATAATTAGTTACATTTTACCACTCTGGGGAGGTTTTCAGGCGGTCTAGTAAGTGACCATGAGGTTGAAATTATTTTTACTCGTCACGATCAGTTTTAATGCACCCAATCGCGTAGGAATGCATATGAATTTTGATTTTATTAATAAGTTACATTTTACCACTCTGGAAAGTTTTTGGGGAGGTTTTCAGGCGGTCTAGTAAGTGACCACGAAGTCGAAATTATTTTGACTCGTCACGATCAATTTTAGTGCACCCAATCGCGTAGGAATGCATATTGATTTTGATTTTTTATAATAAGTTACATTTTACCCCCTGGGGGTGGTGGGGGAAATTTGAACGATTAAAATTTATTTTTATTATCATATATAGTTTTATCACCCTAAAATAGCAAGAACATGTGGGGTCTACCCTCTGGGTCTTGACTTCTTTTGTGGGCTTGTGATCGACAAACAAGACAATCTACCACTAACAAAAGAGTGACATTTTTAGGAATCGGCGGGAGAGTTCATCAAAAAGCGGAACTGTCTCGCCAAAATTGAAACGTGTGGTCAGTTTACTCTAGGGCACACAATGTCAATTATTATTAAAATGAAGTGCAATCGACATATGTTCTGAATATGAGACATATCGGGTTTTGCTTAAATACTAAAACAATTTAAAAAACAAAATGAATTTTGAGGCGTTGTAACCCAAAAACCAACGACATTTTAAAAAATATATTTATACAGGGTGTTTCAAATAACATGGACCATTGCTCGTGGGGTAATTCTTTACTAAAAAATAATCAAAAAAGTCCTATGCACATGGGTCCGGAAACGCATGGTTTCCGATATACAGGGAGTTAAAGTTTCATTTTTTTTAAATTTTTTTCAAATTACTTAAAAACCGATGGTCACTTTCAACATTTTTTTAGCTCCAAGTCAATTGTGCATTGTACAAAAACAAAAGTTTTGAATATTCATTGTGTCTTTACGATTACTTTTTTCCGCCGCCGAATGGGTACTTTGCACATTTTTATAAAATTAACCATATCTGCTAAGGGACACCATAAACGAAAAAATACCAAAGGGTAACATTTGTGGCTAATGTAATAAGCTTCATAACTGGTGCATCAAAATTGTCAAGTCAGTTGCGCACATAATGTTTCTCTAAATACATTTTTACAGTTACCCCGTACGCACGCCACTGCCGCAGCTGTAAGCAGATTTTTATTTATACCTATGCACTTTATTAATATACTTTAAAGTTCCAAGTTTCATTAAAATTGGTTAAGTGGTTTTTAAGTCATTTGAAAAAGGTTGAAAAAAAATGAAACTTTAACTCCCTGTATATCGGAAGCCATGCGTTTCCGGACCCATGTGCATAGGACTTTTATTTATTATTTTTTAGTTAAGAATTATTCCACGAGCGATGGTCCATGGTTTTTGAAACACTCTGTGTATGAAGCTGTATTTTTCATGTAGAAATACCGCCTTAAGTTTTTTGCGTCAACTTAATAATTACTAATAAATTTGAAAAGAAAAAAGCGACCTTTAAAAAGGATAATGCCACTTATTAAAAAGGAATTAGCTTTGTTACCTGCCTGCTTAAAATATTGGGCTGCTAAAAATCAACAACAAAATATTTTTAAGTATTAAGGACGGGTTGAATTCCCTCACCAGGATTGCCTGCTGGGCGTTCTTGAGACACTCAACGGGTTGCCTTTTAGAACTGTCTTCAGTATAAAAGCAGGGACATAAAAGAATCCTTTTAACAGGTTGATTACTTTTAGTACTGAAAGATTTTAATGTCTGTCATATGATATGTGTGCAATGGCACCAGTGGCGTAGCTAGAGGTGTTGGGAGCCGGAGCGGAGTAAAGTCGGGGCCCATACAATTTTAGTAAATGAGAGCAAAAAAAGTTAAGGTCCCTACCTTTAAAATCGGGCCTTCTCAGTGTAACATGATACTTTACTAGTCGGGGCCTCCCGTTATTAACTTTTACCTTGTAACAAAAACTCATTCATTCGTTTTCGAGTTACAAGCCGTCAAAGTTCAATTTTTATTTTGGTTTTTTCACCATATTGCATTTATTTTTTAACCAATCCAGTTAATATTTGGCACACAAATCGAGCATTGCAGATTCTAAAGTTTTAAGACAAAAGTACTGTTTTTAAATACCGCCAGAGGGCCCTTTACCTAAAACTAAAATTTATTTACATCATAACTTTTTTATTTTGACAGATATCGCAAAGCTGGGGGCGCCATTTTATGTACAATCAAAAACTTAAAAAATAAGGTACTTTTTATTAAAGTCGATAAACCCCACCGTTTAGGCACCAACAGACATCATGGTTTTCATCAATTTCAATCAAATTACCTACATACATACAGGGTGTCCAGTAACTCAACCGATAAACTTTATGGGGCGATTCTACAACAGAAAATAAGAAAAAAAGGTCATATAAACATATATCCAAAACGTCTTAGTTTTTGAACTACGGTGTGTTAAATATTTAAAAAACTTTTTGGTTTGGTTAAAGCAAAATATTCTTTTAAACATAAAGTTCATGAAAATCCTACATTGCGACTCGCTAATATATGGTTCGATATTTTTGTACTTTTTTGCACTAATGCGGAAGGGTACTTTTCCGCACTAGTGCGAAAAAGTGACTTAGAACTAAAATACGTGCGGAAAAGTTAACTTTTCGCACGCGAATAGAAAACCATATTTTTAATCATTTTAGTTCAGTCCTATTTTATTTTAAACCTAGAAATAATGTATCAATCTTAACCAAATTTTGCTAACTAACCAGAACTAACAATTAAGGCAAAGTGGTGTGTGGTACCCGGCCAGTTAAGGCAAGGTCGTATGTAATACCTAACCAGTTAAGGCAAGGTGGTATGTAATACCTAACCAGTTAAGGCAAGGTGGTGTGTGATACCCGGCCAGTTAAGGCAAGGTGGTATGTAATACCTAACCAGTTAAGGCAAGGTGGTGTGTGATACCCGGCTAATTAAGGCGAGGTAGTGTATGATACTCAGCCAATTAAGGCAAAGTGGTATGTGCATGGTTGTGTTGCTTTTGGGGGTTATGCCAATTGGTCCTTTAATCAGCATGCTGAAATTTACCTTTGTGCAAAAATACAGATAAATATATCCCTTAAACACTGTAACATACTTTTAGGCTTATTTAAGATAAATAGAGATGGGAGGCGTGGGGCTTTGGGGTTGATTTTAGGGGCTGCACCCATAAGGACTTTTAATCAGCGTACTGACAGCTACCTTTATACCAAGATTCAGCGAATTAAACCTGAAGCAAAACTCTATGCGGTTTGAGCGGGGTCCTTTATGCAACAAAAACCGTTTTAAATCATTCCACAAACAGAAGACCTTTTAAACATAAAATTCAGTCACTAAGATCTTAAACGGGATAACAAAATCATATACTGCCCTTCAGCCATTTGGTAAAAGGGATATGCAAACTTCATATAATTTTCTATAGGGATTTACGATATAATAAGTCATCTCGAGGGTTTCGTTATACAAAATACAAATATTTAGTCGAGTTTGGGTTATTAGACCCAGTAACATAACTTAGTTTTCTTATTAGCTTTGACGGTTTAGCAAGTGAATTGAGTGAGGCAAAATTTTTATTCTGCGTTATTTATTTTCATATTGCTTGCTCTTTACTTGAAAACGTTTTGGAGTTTTAATTATATCTGGACATTTTTAAGAGTTTATGGAATAAAATTCGTTGCGTGAGAGATAAAAACCGCTCTCCGGCGGTTTTATCTATGTACGTATAAAAAAACCACCAAAAATCTAAATTGACTTGTTATTAACGACGGTTTTTACTTATCTAATCAATAGATGCCGCCGTTCGGTGGTTTTGATTATAAAAACTATTTTAAACCGCCGAATAATAGTTAAGTTAACCTAACTTTAATTATTTGTTTTATTGTTTCATATTATTTTATTTATTGATCATAAAAATATTTTTTTCTTGATAATTTTTCATATATTTTTTCTTATTTTTATTTTTTATTGTTCCTAATTAAATTTTCAGACAAATAATTTTTCACTTTTGGGAATTTAGTTGTTTCTTTGCCTTTACTAGTAACAATATTTTTTTAAGTGTGTTTTGTTATCTATTGTAAAATACTGGGTCCATGTTCAATTATAGGCCCTTGTAAAGTGGCAATAGACGTTGGGATAAATACAATAGTGGTGTGACGTATATTTTTGAAATTACATAGGGGCTACTTGACGACACTTGGGCAAATATACCATATGGAACTATCTTCTTGGGACTATGAGACCGGTGAACAAAAAAAAACATCTTTTTCTTTCACTATTAAATAAGACTACAGGAACTATTTGACTAACTAAATTTAGTACAGGCATACCTTCCACTAGGGGTAGCCCGTACGGGGACTTAACTAAAACTTTAACTTTTTCTTGACTTCACTTCTACTCTCTACTACCCTTACTTCTTTTACTATCTCCACTACTATCCCCTTTTCAAAATTGTGTTCTCTTTAAATAATAAATTTGTCAGTCTTTGTTTTTCAGTTCTACGCGATCCACCTTGTTTAATGTTTTTATTATTAAAAGAGTAACCTAGAAAATTGTTTTATTTATAGTTTTAAAACCTTGATATCTCACGTTTATCTTTATTAAGCAAAATTCCCAATGTTAATTAACCTAACTAAAATGTATACTTATTTTAAAATTCCCAAAATTAATACTTTTTTATACTAGGTGTCCTTAGTGGTTTTATTCACTTGTCCCCATTCCGGTATACTGCTACAATTTGTTTTTTCAAAGGGTTCCTAAAAACTAAACTACAATAATAAACAATAAAACCACAAGAACACTCAAGGCTCAGCACACAGCAAAATAAATAATTATTAAGGTTAAATTTACTTTAACTATTATTCGGTGGTTTTAAATAGTTTTTATAAGAAAAAACCACCGGACGGCGGCATCTACAGTATTATAGAAAGATGTTTTTTTCTTATAACTGAGCAAAACCGCCGGCGGTAGTTTAACCAGTGCCTTTTAGAAATACCTGAATCGGTAAAAAGTATATGCGTATACCCAATTTTAAATAATTATTATAGTGAGAAAAATATCAAATATTATCACTTGTAATACCACTAGTGCTAAATTTCCAGAAATTTTTCAAGGCCTCGAATATTTTAAAATATTCGTGGCAGAGAGAATATTTTCCGGAATAATTTAAGCACGTGTGGTATTCGGTAATAAAATTTCACACCAAGTTTGTGTTAAATAATATTCTTTTAAATTAATATTCGTAACTTTGACATGAGCTTTATAATTTCACTATAAAATAAATATTTTCCATTTTACCAATTGTAATTGCAAATATATGTAATTTTAGAGCTTATCATTGTTTATGTTTTTATATTATATATACCTTATGTTACTACAGTTGGTAATAGTTATTTATTAGATAAGTGAGTTATATTACATATAAGTCACGCAAGAAAAAGTTTAACTCTCGAGCCCGAAGGGCGAGAGAGGTAATTTTCTTAAGTGACTTATATGTAATAACTCACGTGTCTAATACAAAATTTTATCCAACACTTTCGTATAAATCGTTTTTAATATCGAAAATAATTTGAAAACGTCATCCATTATTTGTTACTTGTCATTGTCAACACCAGCAACAAAATTTTGTATTTTTGGAAAGCAAGCTTGTTTGGTTGTAATGCATTTTGTTGGTAACAACGGGTTTGTTTAGTAAACAACTTTGTAGACAAACATAAAAATGCTTTGCGAAATGGAAAATTGTGAAGTTCCTGCGGAAATTTTGGAAGAAGCTGCGGTAGCGACATGCAGTTTAATTCTATATATAATATATTAGTTGTTTTATGTTATTTTTTTAATTGTGAAATGTTGGAAGTAATAAAGAATTAGTATAAGTCACTAGTGAGCTAAAGTCTATAATCACTAGTGAGCTAAAGGGTACTTTAGCTCACTAGTGACTTATACTACACTTTATATCCTCAAAATCTGATCAATTATGTAGATATTATATGTAAGTGTTGAATAAAAATAGTTTATCCAACACTTACATATAATATCTACATAATTGATCAGATTTTGAGGATATAAAGTGTACTATAAGTCACTAGTGAGCTAAAGTACCCTTTAGCTCACTAGTGAATTATAGACAATACAAAATTTTGTTGCTGGTGTTGACAATGACAAGTAACAAATAATGGATGACGTTTTCAAATTATTTTCGATATTAAAAACGATTTATACGAAAGTGTTGGATAAAATTTTGTATTAGACACTTGAGTTATTACATATAAGTAACTTAAGAAAATTACCTCTCTCGCCCTTCGGGCTCGAGAGTTAAACTTTTCTTGCGTGACTTATATGTAATATAACTCACTTATCTAATAAATAACTATTATTTTATTTTTTTAGATCCATACCTTGCTTTCGTTTGCCCTTCACTTATGTCTAGTACTTCAGTCCTATGATATTATTTTACTAACTGTAGTAGTATAAAATTGTCATCTAGGGTCTTAAAACCTTACATTATTTTATATTATGTTATGTCTGAAATCCTACAACTGGTACAAAATAACATTTTCTTTAATTATGTATGTGAATGGCAGACATGACGTTAAAACAAATTCAATGATTATGTCAAAAAATTTCCACTTTAATTCGCTTCAGGGTACCCCAGGCAGGAGAAAAAAATTTCCGATAAATACTTGTGTTGTCATGGTAATGCAACCAAAACTACACATTTGATTGGTCAAAAAACAGTGGTGTGGAATTTTCTAAATTATTTAAATTAAAACCTCGTATTTGATTGCAAATATGTATACCAATGATCGATGTTTTCGATACAATTATTAATCGATATTTTCAATGCCCGACCATCGGTCAACCTAACATCGATGTTTTTATACCATCGATTAACATCGCGCATCCCTACTCCAAGTTAAATAAAATATTTTATCATAAAATTGTTTTTGTTAACGGCAATATTCAGTATGAGCCTGAGAACTCCTAATAACGAAGCCAAACCGACAATCCTTTGAAACTATGTAAATTTACTTGTTGCGGTATTTTGACACGATCAAAAGCTTTAGATAGGTGCCGGGGGTTTTTGGATTATATTCTTGTTACACTGTTAGGTTTATTTTAGATACATTAACAATGTGTTTATTCGTGGTCCTTACAACTAAAACAACGTAATCAAATTTAAGTTGGCACCATTGCTAAGTTCTTTATTATTGCAAATTCAGGGGCGTCGCCAGCAGATGGCCCAGGGGGGTCAAGTTAATATGGAGAATAAGAAAAGGATAGCTCCAGAAAAAAGATGCCTTCTCAAATTCAGCTGTGAGTTTCCTATCTTCCTCAAAGCCTCAGAACGTCTTCTACATCCTCCATGCACGATACCACGTGAGAGCCGCAATGACTCCCATCCAACGTCCTACCACGATCGAGAACGAACGGAAACTCCACAAATAATTTGACACATGAAATTTCACATGTTCTCAAAAAAGTACTACTATTATTAGAAAAAACGTATTAAACAGCCAGTTATCCTTTTATCTTGCGTAATAACCTGCCGGCAAAATACTTTTTCAATTTATTAAAACATTTCGAATTTTCCAATCATAAGTCCTTATATAAAGATATTTTTTCTTTATTCTAACTCTGTATATCAACGAAAGAATGGACCGGAATAAAAATCAACGAAAGCAAAGGGCATTTTACGCTTCGCAAAAATATGACCGGAACTTGAATTCCAATAAAACTTTTCAGATTTTGACGTACTGGCCGTTTTATCGGACCGAGTGTTTCTCGACATCAAGAAAATTTTTATTTGAAAGGAATTTTACATTTGCAGGTGCAAGTGGTGCTTGATAATGTTTTTAGGAATTTATATTTATACATTTAAAATACTAAATCATATTGTTTGGGAAGTTTGCATGTAAATGATTTTTGTTTTAAATGATCTTGTGGTTATTGAGGTGCCTCCTTTATTACCCTTTCTGTTATTCTTCAGACTTTGATGGCCATATGAGGCGCCGCGAGTTTTATATGGGTGCCATGTGTCAAAAACTTTTTAAAGAACAAATAGTTATTTTTGTACCAAGGGTGTAAAATAGCACTTTTACGCCCGAGGCTGAAAGTCAGCTGCGGGCGTAAAAGTGCTTTTTGCCAGAGGTGCAAACAATATTTTTGTATGGCTAAAATTATTATACAAGCATTCTCTGTAGTTAGGAGAAAATTTTCCAGCTTTTAGTGTGTTAAATTGTAATCAGTATACTTTTACCATATGTTTAATTAAATAAATTCTTGTTTTATCAAAAAGAAAAAAATGGGGCATTATTCAATTTTATTATTGTTTTGGTTTTATAAATTTATAAATGCGGGCGTTTATGATACTTTTTGCTCTAGGGAGTAAAAGTGCTATTTTACGCCTTTATTTATAAATGCGGGCCTTTTTAATACTTTTTGCCCTAGGGCGTAAAAGTGCAATTTTACGCCCTCAAATGGGGGCGCAAAATTGTATTTAACGCCCGGTAGTACAAAAATGCATTACTGCACCCATGTGAGATAATAACAATTTTAATATTTTTTTGCTATCAGGTAAAAAGAAATGGAGTAAGTAAAATGTATGTGGGTTAGGACCTTTTCTTGCTCTTTAAAATTTTTTCGACGCATGGCACCCATATAAAATTTTAAAATTCGCCGCACCTGGGTCATTTTGTTGAAACTATTTAAGATAAATTTACTAAATGTGGTATTTTTTAGGCTCTTCGAAATGCCAATTTATTGGTCACAAAATACACTTCTCCAAAATTAACGCACCAGTCCAATTTTTTCCATAAGCTTCAATACAAAAATGCTTTAATTTAAATTTCCATAACTCTTTAATAATTAAGTTATCAAGGGAATTAAAAAAGATAATGTTAAGGAAAGGTGAAGCTATAGCTTTGGCGTAACCGTTGTTATTTACTGTTAACAATACATTTTATAGGGAAAAATAAAAGTTTTTAGCAAAAATTAACAATGTTGAATTTCTCTGTATAAGGTGCTGTTAAAAGAGAGTAATTAAATTTGTAATAAGAAAACATCAGAAATAAGTAAGGGTATAATTTATTTGCAAATAGGATTACTGCTTTTCAACAGCACATCATACAGGGCGATTAAAAATTAATTATTTTTGCCAAAAACTTTTAATCACCCTGTAGAATGTATTGTTAACAGTAAATAACAACGGCTACATCAAAGTAATAGCTTCACCTTTCCTTAGCATTTTCTTTTTAATTGTATTGATAATTTTATTATTAATAGAGATATGGCCATTTAAATTAGAGCATTTTTATATTAAAGCCTATAGAAAAAATTGGGCGGGTGCGTTAATTTCTTGAATAAGTGTATATAGGGGTGTCGTTTAAAAAAGTTCACCTCTTCATTCTTCTTAAATAAAAGAGGGTAGTGAGAATAAGTACGGCAAAATAAAAGACTAACTTTTGGACCTTTTTTAGATGAAGCTTTATTTGAAAGCTTAAAGAAGGCCCAAAATCAGGACATTTTGTCGTCCTCATTTTCACTAGCTTCTTTTCCATTAAATTTTGGTTAAGGACGCTAACTCTTAGGATTTTTTAAATTTTAATTGTTCATTTGTTTCTTTTGTTATACTTAAAGGATAAAAACGAAAAACTATGAAACGTTTATACAAGAAGTTATCTTCCATCATCCTTAGTTATTATTATGAGTGTCAAAATACAGGGTGAGTCGGGAGGAACGCACCAAACTTCAGGAGTGTATTGTACAGGGTGTCCCATTTTGGTTGTCCCTTATGGGAAACTTGGAAACCATAAGAGATATTAAAAATCTGATACCCCATCCTCGAGCTCTTTTTGGAGAAAACATTTATGGTAAAAACAGATCATCGCTATCGCGAAGCGTTTCAGAGATACAGGGTGATCCTCGATTTTTTCACTTTTTGAAAAGGCCCTGTAGCTTTGTTATTACAGATACGAGAAAACTAATTGCACATTATAAAGACACTTTTTTCCGTAGAATCCAGTGGCGTAGCCAAAAAATTTTTGAGCTGTCATTTTTGACATATGACCCAAACATGTTTTTTTTTTATTAGGGACACCCTATAAATGATTAGGTAATTAAATTGCTTGTTTTTTTCTGATTAAAATAATATATCATAGTGGGTGGTTTAATAAATTTTTTACGTCAAATATTGGAAAAATTATGATTTTAAAGACGCATTTTTTTATTTTAAAATTAAAAAATTTCCTACCACTTTATTTATAAATATATAAGTATGAAATTTTGGTAAATAATATATATGATGTAGAAGATTATTAATACGCATAATAAAATAATACACGATGTCTCAAAAAATTAAAATAATTTTTTTATTTTAAAATTTAAAAATTTAATACAATTTTATTTATGAAAATAAAGGGATGAAATTTTGGTATTTGATAAATGTGATGGTGAGAAATATTATTATACATAAAAAAATGATACAGGGTGTCTCAAAAAATTAAAATGATTTTTTTTATTTTTAACTTTAAAAATTTTCTACAATTTTATTTATGAATATATAAGGATGAAATTATGGTGGATACTATATATGATAAGGAAGAATATTATTATATATATATAAATGATACAGTGTGTCTCAAAAAATTAAAAATAATTATTTTTATGTTTAAATTTAAAAATTCATAGCGTCCTTATTTATGAATTTAAAGCAAAAAAATTTTGGTACTTTATTAGTATGATAATGTTGTATAAAAAAATAGAAATCAAAGTTATACAGGGTGTGTCAAAAATTTTTCGATTTTTTTTGGACTTTAATTTTTTTTTTTGCTCTATTGGTAAAGTTGACATGGAGAATTCATTAAAAAAAAAAATAAATAAAAAATCAAAAATTAAAAAAAAACTTGATAATTTTTTAAGTTTAATTAATATAACTTGTTTATTATTGTTGTTGTAAACTAATTTTTGGTTTTTTCCTACGGAAATGTCTCCTGAGCTAAGGGATGACAGATTCCTTTTAAAACAAAAATATAAAACAATTTAAAAAACAGATAGAAGCCGCAATGCGTCTTTAAAATCATAATTTTTCCAATATTTGACGTTAAAAATTTATTAAACCACCTACTATGATATATTATTTTAATCAGAAAAAAACAAGCAATTTAATTACCTAATCATTTATAGGGTGTCCCTAATAAAAAAAATCATGTTTGGGTCATATGTCAAAAATGACAGCTCAAAAAGATTTTTGGCTACGCCACTGGATTCTACGGAAAAAAGTGTCTGTATAATGTGCAATTAGTTTCCTCGTATCTGTAATAACAACAAAGCTACAGGACCTTTTCAAAAAGTAAAAAAATCGAGAATCACCCTGTATCTCTGAAACGCTTCGCGATAGCGATGATCTGTTTTTACCATAAATGTTTTCTCCAAAAAAGAGCTCGAGGATGGGGTATCGGATTTTTAATATCTCTTATGGTTTCCAAGTTTCCCATAAGGGACAACCAAAATGGGACACCCTGTACAGGTAAAAATAATTTTAAAAATCCATATGTTCTTATTAGATTCTCATTTGTTTTCAAAATATGGCGTAATTACAATGGCATTTTATAAGACTTAATTCGTAAAAACTCGAAAATGAACGCGTCAAACACACTGAAACTGACAAATGTCTGAACAACAAAACGGACCAAACAACCGGTACTTATCATTTGTAATAAAAAGCGGTTAACTTTATAACATTTTATTTACGCGATATTTTAAAAACAAATCAGAATCGAATAACAACATATGTTTTTTTTAATTATTTTTACGTGTACAATACACTCCTAAAGTTTGGTGCGTTCCTCTCGACTCACAGTGTATAAATGCGACTCTGAGTAAATAAAAAACAATTCTTTTAAAATTGACTTTTAAAATTGCCAATTTATGGCCTTTTTAATTGTAGATATTAGGTTATAAATTGTTTTTTTTTATTTTAGGTGAGTAACCCTACAATACAGTAAATACCTCAAAACTGCTCGGAATTCAACACAAACCTTAAGGTATGTAACTAATAAATAATTCTTTAAAAATGCATTTTTAATCTGCATCTTATTTTGCATTAATATGCACTACGTGCCAGCTTGATTTGTTCAAGTAACTTTCAGTATGTTGAACACTAGCAGGTAGCGATTAGACAAAGAACGAATTAGTATGATATTCTATGTCCATGGAGAAACGTCTTGACGTAAACTTTAATACAGAATAATACACTTCCGACCAATTAGTTTCTGTTGATATATTGAGCTAAGGTTAAAAAAAATAAAACATTTGGGCAAAATAAAAACAATATTCTACGAGCTATATGGTGAAGTGAGTTTTTGGATACATAGGCCACTTTACGTAACTGGGACTACTTCATATAGGGACTACTACATATGGAACTATTTCTTCTAATCATAGAGTCAATGGACCAGAAAAACCATTTTGGCATTTTACAATTAGACTACAGAAACTATTTCGGTATTTAAAAATAAACTACAGCAACTAACCTAATTTGGTACGGACATACCCTGCTGGGGTAGTCCGTACGCAAGATCGTTTGACTAGGTAAGGTTGCCTCATTATGTCACATATGTACCGCACTGCTGGTTCCTTGGTGCCAACATAGCAAACAAGGATGTCTAGACGGATAATACTATGAGGGCGAAAGAGCGCGATATGCAATATTTAAAAATCAACTAGAATAATCATTGTTAAATAATTTATTAATAGGAAATAAAGAAGTTACGGTAACAACTGGAATTAACAGTATTTAAAAGTATTTCTTTAATATTGACAAAAACACAAACTACACTGTTAAAAACTTCATTAAATAATGAGCAAAATACATATGTGACGTATGGTCCGCCATGTTGCAAGGCTTACGAGGCAACCTTACCTAGTCAAACGATCTTGGTCCGTACGGGCTTAACAAAAATTGTAACTTTTTACTTAATTTCACTTCTACTACATAATTCTTATGATTTTTTTTCTAATTCTTTCTGATTTTCTCTTATTCCCATTATTAAGTAAATTTTTGTATATATACAAACTTTACCTCTGTTATTTGATGAATCAACACGTACACCACCCTGGCCGTTTATTTTACGACCTACAATAGTATTTTACGTTATAAGTTCGGTAGGTGACTTATTACAGTACGAGATGTTTACGGACGAGGCGACGCAAGAGCCGAGTCTGGAATATAAACGAGTACTGTAATAACACCTAACGGACGGGTATCGTATAATATTTTATTTCATAATGTCTTTATGAAAATTAATGAATAAATATTATTTATAAAATTTTAGAAGAACATGTTGTTAGTTTCAAATTATTTCACTTAAATTACGTAGGTAACAATCTTGTTCTCCATATTATAGTGAACTACGATTATGCTTCGCTTGTCACTGTCAAATTGATAAAAAAATATTATATTAGTTGTAGCTCATAAACGGCATTAAATAGATAACGCTAGATAGGCCCAAATTAAATGGAAATTACCAAATTTAGTAAAACAGAATATTTTTGAAAATGTAGGTAACAATAAGTCTGTTTTATAGTAATATGATAATTTTCATTTGGTTAAGTTGGTAAAAAAATATATTTAACAAGTAGAAGTTCCTAAATGGTATTAAATAGGTAACGCTAGATAAAGGTTTAGATTGAATAGAAATTACCAACTTTAGTTAAACAAAATACTTTAAAAAATGTAATATGAAGTCTGCTTTGTATTACTTAATCTAATCATTTTTATTTACTAAAGTTGGTAAAGAAAAATATATTTTAAGTACAAGTAGAAATTCCTATATATCTTAATACCAGATGAAAATCGCTTAATATATGAGTATTTAAAGATTAAATTTCATTTTGGCATCCAAAAATGACATTAATCAAGGCATACCAACAATGACCACGTGGACATTTATAATGATACATGACAGCGTTGCCAGGTAACACATTACGGTACCAGGTACCGTATTGTGCCATTTACCGGCCCCAAATTAATACAGGGTAAGTGGATTTACTGGACAGTATGAAACAAATTTACTTTGCGGGTTTGAAGTCTAAGCCTTAAAACGATTACATATTGTTATACAGTGTGTCCAAGATAAGGATCCTAAGCATGGGAATCTCAGTACTTGTTGGAGATACAGCTTAGGTTAAATTAGGAAAAAGTTGTGTTTTTTAAAGCTCATTTACATACCGTTTAGAAACTTAAAAAATTTTCATGGCCTGCTAAGATATTTTGCAAAAACGAAAATTTGACTATATTGATTTAATTTTTTCTGACTTTATTTAAAGAGATATAAAAAAAACTAATAATACTTTTTCATTGGCACTTTTTAGCTACTACATGATGGTATTTTTAGATTTTATACCCGACGTTTCGTTTTCAAAAGACCATCATCAACTTTATTTTTTATATGGCTCGAAAAAAGTACACTCTGTATCTGATCCTATTTTTTATTACAAATTTAACGATGTATAACATGTCATATTTTAATTTTTAGTTAAAAGAAAAATTACATTTTTTCTATTTTTTTAAAGTTATTTTTAAGTAGGCCTTGCAAACAATTGGTCGTTGATATTGGACGTCAGTACCTGTTATCGTATCTGCAACATAATTATTTATCATTATAAAATAGTTGTTGTCGTTATTACCCTGTTTGTCAAGTTGTTGTTTTTAGAGCAATTGTTCTTATTGTTACTGTTGTCTTTATACCCAATACGCATTACTAGGCTCAACAAAATCCGCGTCTTAAGAAAATATCAAAACATCAAGAACGTTTTGGGTTTAATATGTGGTGTGGAATTTAAGGAACTAAAATACCAGGTCCATGTATTTGCATTAATTCATTAACTGCAGAAATGATACCTTCATTTATTTTTGCAGCACAAAATGTAGCATGTTAGCATGTCAAACTTATCTTCGTGGCTATAATGGCCATCCTGCGTATTCGACCGTAATAATACAATAAAATTTTAGCTATTCACCAATAAACAATAATAGAGACAACAGTAAGAATCAGAACAATTGCTCTAAAAACAACAACTCGACAAGCAGGGTAATAAGGACAAATACTATTTTATAATGATATTAAATTATGTTACAGATACGGTAACAGGTATTAACGTCCAAGCATTTGTTTGCAAGGCCTACTTAAAAATAATTAAAAAAAATAAAAAAATGCAATTTTTCTTTTAACTAAAAGTTAAAATATGACATGTTATACATCGTTGAATTTGTGATAAAAAATGGGATCAGATACAAGGAGTACTTTTTTCGAGTCATAAAAATATAAAGTTGATGATGGTTTCTTGAAAAGAAACGTCGGGTAGGAAATCTAAAAATACCATCATGTAGTAGCTAAAAAGTGCCAATAAAAAGTGTTATTAGTTTTTTTATATCTCTTCAAATAAAGTCAGAAAAAAATTAAATCGATATAGTTCAATTTTTGTTTTTGCCAAATATCTTAGCAGGCCATAAAAATTTTTCAAGTTTTTAAACGGCATGTAAATAAGCTTTAAAAAACACAACTTTTTCCTAATTTAACCTAAGCTGTATCTCCAACACGTACTGAGACTCCCATGCTTAGGATCCTTATCTTGGACACACTGTATATCTGTTTTACTTAAAGATGTGTTTTCGAATATCGAAATAATTAACTACATAATAAAAAATTGTACATGCCACCCCAAACAGAGTGTTCACAAGATAAACAAATAATTTTGTCTTGCTTTAAATCGTCCCCTTTTCACACATTGGCAAAAATTGCTCCTAAAGGTTGAAGCTAAAGCACCTGAAATATGACCAAAATGACTAGTATTCAAGGTTACTTAAAAACACCCTGTATAAGTAACTTTAGTTGGTTTCATCAGCGACCCCACTTGAAAACGATCTTTAATCGTAACTTAAGATTGTTAACCAACGTCGCATAAAACCCTTTTAATACGAAACGTATTCGACTCAAAATATTTTAACGAAACCTTTTTAGCATATAAATGGATAGTGTTACATGTAATTTCCTTTGGAAGTTCCATGGGGTGTTTTACCTAACCTAACAGGAAATTTGGATATGCAAATCGTCTGATAAAAAATAGCACAGTATTTATTTCGACTTTTCTGAAATGTTATGTGGAAAAATACGAGGCCATTTTTTAAAATTGGGTTAAAATGGAATTGTGTTGAGTTTGCTGTTTAACTTTTTAGAAGTAGCATAAGTTAATTTTAAACTTTGTTACATTCAAATGCTATTTAAAATATTATAAACCAAATATTACAGACTTTCGGATAAGATGTCGATCCTTAAGGGGAGGGGGGTAGTGATTAAACTATTTTTTCCTATGACCACTTGTGAAAATCGCAAATAGCACACTGGTTTCACGTATAGAAAATGCGTTATATCACACTAGTGTTGCAAAGTACTTTACAGCACTAGTGTTGCAAAGTACTTTACAACACTTGTGTGATATATATTATGATGTCATTCTAATGACTGCTATTGGTTTTGCAAGTGACATATTTATTGTAGTGACAGTAAACAAAACGTTTTACTTACCTTAAACAGTAGAACCCAAATTAGCGAAAATCATCTTATTAACGTTAAGTTACTACACAGTATAAACTTTCTTCTAATATTAAAAAGAGTAATAATAAAATTTCCGAAAAAATAAAAACATAAACAAAAATAGACATAACCACAAAAAACAACTTTCACTGACTGGTCGCTAAGTGGCACAGTGTTGTCAGGGTAAGTAGATCAAATTAAAAATCTCTCTCCTACCTTTGAGCATGCACTTGCCGCTTGACCGTTGGACCTAAAGCGCCAGAGAAAAAACTCCTATAGATCAAATTCCTTTCTCTCTGTCTTCGTGTACTCAAACAACTAGTTAAATCTTTTTTAAATCCCTTAATTAAACCTGAGACTAATACACACTTTATGAATCCACTTTCTTTTATCCATTCATAAATAGAATCAGACCCTTCCGACGTTGCCAAATGCTTTCCATATTTTGCATGGTATAACTGACGTTTAGTAGTCGTTTTTTCTTACTTTTAGGACTTTTCTTTATGCATTTACAATTTTCATATTTTTTATATTTTTTCTTAAAAATATGAGGAAAAAATTAAATATTTACTTGTGATGTTCAGTTTCATTAACTCGTTTTACCAATTTTACCCCACCCAGCACCCCTTTTCACTCCCCGGTCCCGTAAGTTTGTTTACGAAATATTTTGGATATGCGCCACTTACGTTTTATTTAAAAGAGTGTCTAAAATACGTAAGTATCAATAATTTTTAAAAACCCTTAAAAGAGCAGAAAACCGTATTAAACTATTACCGTTATTACCTAACCAAACCATACAATTTTTATTAAGTGAGGGCCTTTTTAAATTCCAAAATAGTAAAAGTTATATATAATGCTTCTAGGTAGGTAATTTTCGATGTAAAAATATGGTCAAAACACTAGAATATAGCAGTGAGGAAACGTACATATCACACTAGTTTTACAAAGTAAAAATCACCCTAGTGTTGCAAAGTTCTCAATTGTTTTTTATTGTTTCTGTAAAGACAAACTTTAATTTTTTTGGTGAATAATTTGTGGTCGTAGGAAAAATAGTGTACAGTACTCGTGTGAAAATGACTTTCTTACACTCGTGGGATTGTCGCACTCGGCTAACGCCTGTGCTACAATATTCCCACTCGTGTGAAATTAGTCATTTTCCACACTTGTAATGTAATATACTATTTTGCTGAATGGGGAATATTCAAAGAGTATTGTGTGAAAATTTAAGATGAATGAAAGCACAATAAACGAATTAAACTGATACACGTCGTTTCGGATGGTTTTAACTCCAACCGCTTTAAAGTAATAGATAACTAAAACTACTCGTACGAAACTACGACTTAAATACTATTCGTTGTTCACCGAAGCTTTACCAATTTTTGTACGGTTCAGCAACAGCTGTCAGATATTTGGTATGTCGATACTAGGCTTGCTAAATAGTAAAATTGTTTAAAATTAAAGCAGCTTCTTTAAATTTCCTCTTTTTCCAGTGTTCTTCTTTATGAATAATTTTGTCCTCCAACCACTGTATGTGGTGATGTTTTGACCAAGCATGTTCGGCCAACCCAGTCGCCGCTTTACCTCGTTCCGTATGTTTTCTATATTCTCTTCTTCTAATGTCTAGTGGTCTGTTTCCTCAATTACACGATACACGACATTTCGGATGGTTCTCTCCAACCGTTTTCAAGTAATAACTAAAACTACTCGTACGAAACTTAGACTTAAGTACTATTCGTTGTTCACAGAAGCTTTACCGATTTTTATACGGTTCAGCAACAGCTCTCAGATATTTGGTATGTCGATACTAGGCTTTTTTTTCACCCTTTCGGGGTCATCCCACCCAGGTCCGACGACCGCCCCCTAGGTGGTGCACTGCAACCTGAAGGCTTATTGTACCTTGACCCCTACTCCTTCTCATTCACACACCATTCATTCCATAACTTGGATGGTTGTTGCTCGGTCCGCATCCCCGAGCAGAACACCGTGTGCCGTTGCCCAAAACACCGCTGTCGCCGGACACCCATCCAAATTATGGGCGCGCATTCCACTGCTTAACTCCGGAGATCGACGCTTGCCGATACAACCGAAGCAGACACAAGCGCGCTAATTACGTTCTTGTTTTTTTATCTTTGGACAATCCACGAAGGCTGAAAGCCTAAATATTAACGTACCGTGGGTGTCTTAAGCAGGGTAAGAGGAAGTTTGTTAACACGGGACTTAAAAACTTTAAGATTTGGGAGGGAAGGAAAGACCTCCGCTGGCAGTAGATTCCACAGTCTAGAAACTCTAGGGATAAAAGAACGAACGAAATGGAAAGTTCGGGGCCTGTCCAATTGAACTGTATGGAGATGCATACGCGCGGTACCACGAGTTTCTCTGTTGGGAACTGCAAGAGGAGGGACTATACTGGACAATTCGTCGGAGCAGAAGCCGTAAAAGTATCTATAGAAGAGCGATAGATCTCCCACAGCTCGACGATGGGCAAGAGAAGGAAGTTTTTGAGTAAGTAAAGGATCATTAATAAGACGAACAGCCCTTCTTTGAATGGCATCAAGAATGCTGAGGGTTGTAGGGGATGCCATTCCCCAGACATGAGAACAATATTCCAGAGAGGGTCGACTTTGGGACACATACAAAGTGTATAAATTGGAAGGAGAAAAATAATTTTTGGCTCGGAAAAGAAATCCAAGCTTTTTTGAAGCCGCGGTGGCTATAGATACAATGTGTTTATGCCAGTTAAGGTTACTTTCAAATGTGACGCCCACAAGATTGAAGGTGTCTTTGATCTGTAAAACTTGGCCGCTCATAAGTAGAGGATGAGTATTTGGTGACTCTTTTCGCGACAAGGAACATGATTGTGTTTTGGATGCATTAAAGTGGACGAGATTTTTGGCTCCCCAATCCAATATTAAATTAAGATCCTGCGAAAGAGATATCTGCATCGCTCTGCGTTTGTTTTCCAAATCAGGTTTAGTGATGGGTTTAGGAACCTGAAAACTGGAGTGAAGGGTACTATCGTCGGCGAAACTATGAATGGAATTAGTTGTGGACGAGAGAAGGTCGTTGATGTGGAAAAGAAACAATGTTGGTGCCAGAACTGAGGCCTGAGGCACTTCAGCATTAACTTGGTGAAAGCTTGAAGAATGGCTGTCCACAATAACTGATATACGTCGATCAGATAAATAGCTAGAGAGCCAAGTACAGAGTTTAGTTGAAAGACCATAGGAGGAAAGTTTATTAAGAAGTGCGGCATGCCAGACCTGGTCAAAAGCTTTGGATATATCAAGAGCAACGATCTGGGACTCACCTAGAAACTCAAGAGACTTATTCCAGCTGTGTGATACGAAGGAAAGAAGATCTGCTGTAGATCTTTTGTGGCGAAATCCATACTGCCTGTCGTACAAAATTTTGTGTTTTTCAAAATACTACACTAAGAATTTGTGAATTAATGAATTTTTCCATTACTTTACAAAGAACTGAGAGAATTGAGATTGGTCTATAGTTAGATGGAAGAGATTTAGATCCTTTTATTGGGAATAGGTTGAACACGTGCAGCTTTCCAGCTCTCCGGAAAGAAACCTGTGTCGTAAGAAATTCGAAAGATCCGAGTTAAGATTGGTGCAAGTTCTGGAGCACATTTTTTTAAAACGAGCGTTTGTATGCCATCCAGCCCAGACGATTTCTTGGTGTTAAGGGAAGAAAGGATACGCTTAATGTGTTTTACTTTAAAAATAGTATCGGACATACATTTGTCCATTGTTCCTTTATTAATCTTTACTGCATCCATTTTGTTTAAGATCCCTACTTTAAGGGGCATTCTGACAAATAAATTATAAACATGTAATACTCTTATAAAGTTTTTAATAATATTTAAAGTTAAGTGTAATATTACATATAAGTTATGTAAATTTACAAACAATTTTTACACAGATTTTGTAAAAATTAATTGGAATTTTATCACGTTCGACTGTGGCAAAAATAACTAACGGTTTTAAATTCATAATTTTCATCTGACTGTGCAGATGTAACAAAATTACAATGATTTTTACAATAGGTGTGTCAAAAATATTTGTAAATTTACATAAGATATTTGTGAAATTACACCGTTATATGACAATAAGTTATGTAAATTTATAACTATTTTTCACACTTTTATAAAAGTCGGTGGTGCTTTGGTCACGTTTGACTGTTGTTATAAGTAACCAACGTCTGAGGGTGTAAGGTTACAAAAATATTTTTTCAGTATTGTCGCCTAAGTTATATTTTTATTTATGTTAGGCCAACTTGTAGTTTTTTTTAAAAACTTTCGCAAATGAAATAACTATTTTTGTTCATACGTGAGACTCTTTATTTTATGTGCAACGTATATTTTTTTAATAAAATGGCAAACAATAGGCGTTGAAAACTACCCTCACAACTGAAATATTTAACAAAGGAAATATGGAATGCCACATCACAGTTCAAAACGCTTTTTTTTTTTTGTTATTATTTTAGTACAAAAATGCATTTTTAGTGTAAATGTATCTGAATTTTGATACGGGTTAGGGTTTTTTAATTCCCAACGCGTGTAAGTTGTCATTTTTAACAGCGGTGGCTGGTGATGGCCAATTTGGTGGGACAACCTGCACCATAGATAAAAACTAATGTTTAATATTTTATTTTTTAGTTATAATATGTTACAAAGTAAAACAAATACTGAGTTAAAGTGATTTTATAGACTATCATAATCATCAATTAAAAAAAAACACGTATAATTAACAATGGTACAGGTTGTCCCACCAAATTGGCCATCACCAGCCGATGCTGATTTTTAATTTACATTTACACCGAAAATTTTTTAGTAAATTTACAAAGTGAAACGTTGGTTATTTTTAGGGTAATAGTTCGATATAGCGGTTTTTGCTATTATAAGAGATTTTCGAAAAATTCTTTTTCAGGGGTTTCTATAGGTCGATTATGACACAAATCTGTGTGCGCGTTTTCCAAAATCCATTTCTATAATTTATTATTAATAAAAACATATTTACGGGACGGTGGAGTGAACAGGGGTGCTGGGTGGAGACAAAACAGTATAAATCCAACGCCAAACACAAGAAAACATTAATACATTGCACTCGGGGCACATGAAAAATGTAAATTAATTTTGAAAAGTATTAAATTTTTCGAAAAACTATCCCACGCATATAAGATATCCGCCATTAATTAAAGAAGGAAAATTCATTTTGGTCAGCTGATAACATGAAGTTCGTCATTATAAAAATGACAGTCTTGATAGAAGCAGCGTTGCCAAACTTCTTATGAAGAATTAACACCAAACCTATTTCGGGGATTATTCACCATTTCCATGAGAAACAATGGTATTTTTTGTAGAAATGCCTCCTTCTTTATGTTTAGGTATTTTCCTTTTTCTCTACAAATTATAATAGGAAGAAGGAATAACTTAATTTTTCATATGAATTTTGTCCTGTATCTTCCTTTTTTTTAAGCTATTGACACTTTCCCACTTTATTTGGCAACATTGCAAGACATTTACAGTTCTATTGCAAACTCTTCTTTTTATGCAGTGACAGCCATGGCGGGATTGTTGTACTATTATTTATTTTTAATTTTTTTAAACAATTTTTTTGACATTTTTGTAAACAGAAAGTGCGGTGTGTACTGTGAAATACTGTTTTTGGGCGTTCAATGTAGGATTTCTACTGTTTCGTCCCCACCCAGCACCCCTGTTCACTCCACCGTCCCGTAATATGTTTTTATTAATAATAAATTATAGAAATGGATTTTGGAAAATGCGCACACAGATTAGAGAAACGCCCTGAAAAAGAATTTTTCAAAATTTCTTATAATAGCGAAAACCGCTATATCGAACTATTACCATTTTTAGTTAGTGTCAGAAGTAAAAAAATTGCAACAAACTTTTACAAAATTTGTGTAAAAAATAAATAATTGTAGATTTATATAACTTATGTGTGATAATACAATAAACATTTAGTAATAATAACAATTTTATAATAGTATTACCTGTTAAGTGTAATATCACATATAAGTCGTGTAAATTTACAAATATTTTTTAAACAAGTGTTTTGAATGTCAGTTTTAATTTTGTCATGTTTGACTGTGGCTAAAAATAACCAACGTCTGACGGTGTAAACTCAAAAAAATATTATTTTTTTATATTATTATCTTAGTTTTAATTTTTTATGTTAGGCTAACTTATACGTTTTTTTAAGCTCCTGTAGATAAAAAACTATGATACGTAAAACTCTTTTGTTCATGGGTAAATTTGTTAATAAAATGGAAAAAATAAGCATTGAAAACTACCTGCATAATTGAAATATTTAACAAAGGAAACATGAAATGCCACATCACAGTTCAAAACACTTTTTTCTCATTATTTCAGTACGAAAATGCATTTTTCAGTATAAATGTGTCTGAATTTTGATACGGATTTAAGTCTTTTTAATTACCAAGGCGTGCGTGAGTTGTCATTTTTAATTTTTGATAGAGCAAATTAATTGGTGGGTAGAGTGCTGACGATACACGTTATTTTATAATTAAAGCATTGGCTTGAAGTACGTTATAACTTGCGTTTTATCAACTTTTCAGGAGGGGCATCCAAAACAGAATCATGTTCCTTGTCGCGAAAAAATCATCAAACACTCATTCTTTGTTCCCACGGTTCCCACCAGAGAAACTCGTGGTTCCGCGCGTATGCATCCCTATACGGTCCAACAGGACAGGCCCTGAACTTCCCACTTTGTTCGTTCTTTTATCCCTAGAGTTTCTAGATTGTGGAACCAGCTGCCCGCGGAGGTCTTTCCTTCCCCCAAATGTTCAAGTATTTAAGTCCCGTGTCAACAAACACCCTCTTACCTCGCCTAAGACACCCACGGTACGTTAGTATTTAGGCTTTAGGAAGAGAAAATATACTGAAAATAAGGTTAGTTTGATGTTTAACTTTAATAATAGATATCTCGAGAACAAAACCTTTTATTTTTGTGTCATCCAGTTTTTTTCTTTGCTCTAATTGTGATTAATTGTTAAAAAAATTAATTATGAATACAAGTAAATTCTGAATTTGTCAATTGCTGATATTTTTTCAGATAAACCTTTAGATTGTCTATTTTTTGTACTCCAGACCTCTTTATGGGTTCATACGGTTGGAAATAAATGGTGTGTTATACTCTAACTAATTTATTGTGGCTTTCTATTAACTAAAATCCTAAAAAAATGTTCCAAAATACCCGAAAACACAACTAAAAATAAAATCCATAAACATTTATCAATTAAATCGGTTGGTCTCGAATTTTAAGCGGACGCGTGTAGTCTTTTTTATTTTTATTTCAACACACGATTTGATTTTGTTTTAAATTGAATTCATGCATGAGGTACAATGCTAGTGACAGCGGAAAACAAGATGTATGTTCCGGCTTTGCCATTTAGATTGCCGTACAGATTAAATTTAATTACCTAGTCGCAAAGGTATTTGATAAAACTTAAAAATTTAGCCATTAACATTTAGGATACAATCCAGGCCAAGATTCTGTTTACTGACTTTTATTACCTCTTATTCTTATAACCAAAGTTTACAAAATATATTCCGTAAACAAGAATCATACCTAACCTAGTGGTGTAGCGGTTGCTTTTCCCACCCTATTGACTGGGCGCTTCTTTAACAATAACTATTTTTTCCTACGACCACTTGTGAAAATAGCAAATAACACACTGGTTTTATGCATAGAAAATGCGTTATATGACACTAGTGTTGCAAAGTACTTTACAGCACTAGTGTTGCAAAGTACTTTACAACACTCGTGTGATATATATTATGATGACATTTTAAAAACTGCTATTGGTTTTGCAGGTGCATATTTATTGTAGTGACAGTAAAAAAACTTTTTACTTACCTTAAACATTAGAGCCCAAATTAGCGAAAATCATCTTATTAACCTTAAGTTACTACACAGTATAATCTTTCTTCTAATATTAAAAAGAGTTATAATAAAATTTCCGAAAAAATAAAAACAGACATAACCACAAAAACAACTTTCACTGATTGCTCGCTCAGTGGCACAGTGTTGTCAGGTAAGTAGATCAAATTAAAAATCTTCCTCCTACCTTTGAGCACGCACTTGATAGAGGCAGCCTTGCCACTTGACCGTTCGACCTAAAGCGCCAGAGAAAAAACTCCTATAGATCAAATTCCTTTCTCTCTGTCTTCGTGTACTCAAACAACTAGTTAAATCTTTTTAATCCCTTAATTAAACCTGAGGCTAATACACACTTTATAAATCCACTTTCTTTTATCCATTCATAAATAGAATCAGACCCTTCCGACGTTGCCAAATGCCTTCCATATTTTCCATGGTATAACTCAAGGTATAACTGACGTTTAGTAGTCGTTTTTTCTTACTTTTAGGACTTTAGGTTATGCATTTACAATTTTCATATTTTTTATATTTTCTCTCAAAAATATGAGGAAAAAATGTAATATTTACTTAATTTTATATGTGGTGTTCAGTTTCTTTAACTCTTTTACCAATTTTACCCCACCTAGCACCCCTTTTCACTCCCTGGTCCCGTAAGTTTGTTTACTGATATTTAAAAAAACGGAATATTTTGGATATGCGCCAGTTACGTTTTATTTAGAAGAGTGTCTAAAAGATGTAAGTATCAATAATTTTTAAAAAACCCTTTAAATAGCCGAAAACCGTATTAAACTATTACCGTTATTACCTAACCAAACCATACAATTTTTATTAAGTGAAGGCCTTTTAAATTCCAAAATGATAAAAGTTATATAATGCTTCTAGGTAGGTGATTTTCGATGTAAAAATATTGTCAAAACAGTATAATATAGCAGTGAGGAAAAGTAAAAATCACCCTAGTGTTGCAAAGTTCTCAATTGTTTTTCATTTTTTCTGGTTAGTTCTGGTTAGTTCTGGTTAATTAGTGGTTGTAGGAAAAATAGTGTACAGTACTCGTGTGAAAATTACTTTCTTACACTCGTGGGTTTGTCGCACTCGGCTAACGCCTCGTGCTACAATATTCCCACTCATGTGAAATTAGTCATTTTCCACACTTGTAATGTAATATACTATACTACATTGTTTTACACTGACAAAATGTCATAGCAACCTTCTGATTTCTACTAAAAATTTTACATCACTATTTTTTGACCAGATGTGTAATTTTAGTTGCGTTACCATGACCATCCAAGTATTTTCCGCCAAATTTTTTTCTTCTGGGTTACCCCGGAGCGAATTATAGTGGATTTTCTTAAACATAATCAAATTTATTTTTATGTCATTTTCTTCAATGCACCAGTTTCGCGTAAAAAGAAAACGAAAAATATTGCATCAGCCTACTAGTTTAAATTAATTTCGCTATAGCAAAAATGCATATAGCATTATGCATTATTTTTAGGCGAAAATAATCAAAAAATCTCAATAGGTCCAATTTGATGCAAAATAAATGGACATTTTAAGAATTATTTTTATTTTTGGAAAATACAATGGCGTATTATATTTTCTTTTAAAAATCTCCACTGTATCTCCCCGTTGCGCAGTGGACAGAGCTTTGATCTTTGAAGTCAGAGGTCGCCGGTTCGATTCCCAGCGGGGGATGACATATTTAGGTAGTAGTTATTTAGAAATAACGACCGTGGTGGCACTACCGCGTTGTCTACAAGGTGCTGTGAAATGCATAACTGCATGTTTCACTGCTTGGACAACGTTGACGGAACAGGGGAACGATGGGTTAAACATCTAATAACCCGATACCCACATTACTCTGGTATTTAGGCATATGCCTTCGTGGGATGTCAAAAAGATAAAAGAAACTGTACATCCGATTCGGACGCCACTGGTAGAAATATTAAAACAAAAAAATAAGAAAATATCTTAAAGATTTTTAAAGTTATGATAAGAAAACGATATTTTTTAACTTTAACACTCAAAAGTTAAGGATTTTTAACATAATTTAACTTTTTTTTCCTTAAATCACCTTATAGTCTCTGGACCAGAAATGACATTGACTTCATGATAATAACACTTTTAAAACCTTTTAGGGTGGTTCCTTTGGACGAGTGTACCATGAATATTCATACCGCCATATATGGAAGCGGCGCTTTAACCCAGCCTCGTCATTGTCAAATGTTTCGGGTGTCGGACTGGGCGAACGCGTCACCTTTTTATCGGACAAGTTTACCACAAAGTTTTACATGCAATTTTAAAAGATTGTGCAAAATTGAAAGTGTTACAGTCACGAAACCATAAGATCCATGGGGTATCGGATTGGGCGGGTTTCGTAAATGTAACTCTTGCGATTTGTAGCATAATGCTTAAAAATTGCATGTAAAACATCGTGCTAAACTTGTCCGATAAAAAAGTTACGCGTTCGCCCAGTCCGACACCTGAAAGATTTGACATTGACAGGCTGGGTTAAAGAGCTGCTTTCATATATGGCGGTATGAATATTCGTGGTAGACTTGTCCAAAAGCAAGGGAGATAAACTTTTTAATATGGAGCGCTTAATTTTTTATGTTTGTCCGAAAATATAGGTTATGTTTGTGACGTCACCTTTTTGCCATATTATTTTTTTATAACGATTTAAACGTAAATTTCCTTTAAAAAATATCCACAGGTCAGTAATCCCTGTTAACAGGTTTTGAAATTCCCTGTAACTGCAGTATTAATAACTACTATAATGTGCTTCCTCGCAGCATTTGCAACCTTTTGTATAAGGACTTTAAAGTTAGGGTTAAAACGATTTTACTCGCAAATGCATTTTATTCACTTGAGGAATACCTAAATTTTCAATTTTAATCTTATTTTGTTTGTTTTTTAATCTTTGTTGATGATGTTAGTGATATTAAGTTTAGTGTAGAGTCATTATGTGCTTTATGTATTTTATTGTATAACAAATATGAGTGTATTTAATTGTTAGTTTGTTATAATCTTAAGATTGTGCTAATTTGTATTTTACTTTTATTTTAGATTATAAGGATATTTTATATTTTTTAAACTTTTGACCTGTGTAAGCATAATTATGTCTTTAACATCAATAAATTGAGTATGAGTATGAGTATGAGTATGAGTACTATATATACTATATATAAAAGTCCAATGACTAAAAATCAAAAAAATAACACCACAATCTCGAAAAAACCTTCCAGTACGTCACAAAATTTAGCGAACATAGGCTTAAATAGAATTGAGAGCTCCTTATTAAAAAGTTTATTTTCCTTGGTCCAAAAGATATATCCAAAGCTTTTGACCAGGTCTGGCATGCCGCACTTCTTAATAAACTTCCCTCCTATGGTCTTTCAACTAAACTCTGTGCTTGGCTCTCTAGTTATCTATCTAATCGTCGTATATCAGTTATTGTGGAGGGCCATTCTTCAAGCTTTCACCAAGTAAATGCTGGAATCCCTCAGGGCTCAGTTCTGGCACCAACATTGTTTCTTCTTCACATCAACGACCTTCTCTCGTCCACAACTAATTTCATTCATAGTTTCGCCGACGATAGTACCCTTCACTCCAGTTTTCAGGTTCCTAAACCCATTACTAAACCTGAACTTGGAAAACAAACGCAGAGCGATGCAGATATCTCTTTCGCAGGATCTTAATTTAATATTGGATTGAGGCGCCAAAAATCTCGTCCATTTTAATGCATCCAAAACACAATCATGTTCCTTGTCGCGAAAAGAGTCGTCAAATACTCATCCTCTACTTATGAGCGGCCAAGTTTTACAGTGCAAAGACACCTTTAATCTTGTGGGCATCATTCACATTTGAAAGAAACCTTAACTGGCATAAACACGTTGTATCTATAGCCACGGCAGCTTCAAAAAGCTTGGATTTCTCTTTCGAGCCAAAAAGTATTTTTCCCCTTCTAATTTATACACTTTATATGTGTCCCAAATCCGACCTCCCTTGGAATATTGTTCTCATATCTGGGGCATGGCGTCCCCCACAACCCTAAGCATTCTTGATTCTATTCAAAGAAGAGCTATTCGTCTCATTAATGATCCTTCACTTACAGAAAGGCTTCCCTCTCTTGCACATCGTCGAGCTGTGGGGGATTTATCACTTTTTATAGGTACTTTCATGGCTTCTGCTCTGAAGAATTGTCCAGTATAGTTCCTCCACTTACGGTTCCCAACAGAGAAACTCGTGGTTCTGCGCGTATGCATCCCTATACGGTCCAACTGGACAGGCCCCGAACTTCCCACTTTGTTCGTTCTTTTATCCCTAGAGTTTCTAGGTTGTGGAACCTGCTGCCCGCGGAGGTCTTCCCGTCCCCCCAAATCTTCAAGTATTTAAGTCCCGTGTCAACAAACTCCCTCTTACCTCGCTTAAGACACCCACGGTACGTTAATATTTAGGCTTTTAGCCTTCGTGGTTTGTCCAAAGATAAAAAAAGAACTTCCTCATTTCATTACTGGCCCAGGGACTATAAAAATTAACAACCTTAAGGATCAACATCTTATTCTGTAACACCCTGTATATTATTGTTCGATTCACCATTAACCCCCGTATCCTACATTTTGTCCCGTCTGTCCCTTTGTGACGTCACAGCGACCGTCAAGGCAATCAATCGAACTGCCAAACTGAATAGGGAATTCGCCGCTTTGCCCTCTTCGGCCGCCGCTATCTGTAGGGAAAAAGGTCAGCTTATAAAGGGCCCGTTTGTGGTTGCAATATTGAGTCGTATTTCAAATATTTTCCCTTTTCAGGGAAATTCGAGGCATTTCCTCGGAGATTGCCTTTCTTAAAATATGGTTTTGCGAATTTCTGAATGGGTAATCAAGTGGACATTTGGCATGAGATATGTTTCTTATTTATTTGCAGAATATACTTGGAGATTAGGTAATAGAGATAAAGAGCTTTTCTATATTTGTTTGTTAAAAAAGGTTTACATTTTTTTTTATATAAAAAAATGTTTTTAGAGCATGCTTAAAATAGTACGTTATGTAACATATCGTTTGAATATAAACAGTTTAAAACTAAATTAAACCGACATTAAAACAATAATAAAACTCACTAAACAATAGAAAAAAAAGTCCATATTATTAGATAGATCAAAATTGCTTAAGTCCCCCAGGCCAGATTTTTTATTTAAAGTGGCTTCTATGTCATCATCATTATCAAGTTGATTATCTGGCATGTTATCCTCATCTTCTGATTCGGACTCATAATTGATTCGAGTAAAATTATACCTACAAAAAAAAAGTTATACCAGTTATGGTATTAAATTATAAAAAATTTGTAGTTATTAACATTGGGTAGTTTAGCACATATGTTATTACCCGACTTTTTTAAATTTTTTTAAAATTATTTTTACTTTTTGGTGAGTTGAGAATTTTTAACTGTTTATTTTTCGTTTTTAGTTTATTATTATAACTATTAAATCGGTAAACATGCAATAAAAACACATGCTACAGTAAAAAGCACAAGCACGTGTAATTTGATTGGTTTAAAACGAACTAACAAGCAATTTAAAAAAAAAATATATATATATATATATATATATATATATATATATATATATATATATATATATATATATAAATAACTAACTAGCACAAATGTTATTACCTGATTTCTTTTTTATTTTATTTTTTTATATTTTTTACTTTTTAGTTAGTTTTATTATTGTTTTAAGGTCAGATTATTTTTTCATAAACTGTTTATTTTGCGCTTTTTAGTTTATTATTATTACTATTAAATCGCTAAACATGCAATAAAAACACAGACAACAGTAAAAAGCACATGCACGTGTAATTTAATTGGTTTAAAGCGAATCAAAAAAAAATTAACTAACTCGAATTAATCATGACCCCCAATGTGACAGTTTGCATGACCGTCTGTAGCGCTTTTAACCAATCTTAATTAAAAACCACTTTTAGTTCGGTGAAAAGGTTAATTTTGGTCCAAGGTTGTTGATTTTAAATACGCCCCTTTTTCATCGAGCATATTCCCTCCTAGAGACAGCTTTGCCGTACGAGCAACGTACGGCAGAAAGAAAACATTGGTCCAGTACCTTTCTCTCTCGCGATCCTGACTTGTTTTTTTTTATGGGACCACGGCCGAAGTACACCATTTTAAATTATATCAAAATTAAATCGGTCCAACGTCGGAGTAATCGCATGACATACACACCAAAAAACATACATGCGAATTTAAAACCCCTTTGTTTTTGAAGTTGGTTAAAATCGGAAACTTTCTACGTATGAAAGGTTTACTTTGTAGGAATCACCCTGACTAACCATTTGGGAGCTCTTGACAAGTACTCTATGTCCCATAGAATGACTCAAAATTTCTTATGCGGGTCATTGACCAAGGTTAATAATTTTTAAAACCAAAAAAAACAATTAGTAGAATAAAACCCATTGTAAAAAGTAGAATATATAACAATTAATGAAAAAATAAATTACGGGCAATCTGAGGTCGAGTAGGTGGAAGGGGGGTAAAGGTAAAAACGGGTTTTCTCAAAATGATAAAGTTTTAGGTAATAAAAAAATCTACAACTTTTGTATTTACACACTCTTTACATTTCTATCATAATATGGATTCTACGCCCAACGGTTTTATTATTTGCCTGTTTAATACCTCGGATTGATGAGAAGATAGGTGCGATCTGGTAGATAGGACTTACGAAATATTTTTTAGTCTTTAGTACAATAAAACCGTTTACTATATTTTTTAACATAATTTATTTACCCTTAAAAACTTATCCCCTTCCACTTTCCGACCTCAGATCGGCCGTATTTTATTTTTTCTTTAATTTTTGTAATTTCCTCTACATTTTTCAATGGGTTTTATTCTACTATATATATATTTTTTTTAAATGATCAACCCTGGTTTAATAACGATTTAAAAAAAATCGTATTCAAGTCTTTTTTGCATTTTCTGAGAACATTTACCACTGTAATGTATGTATTTTTACACCATTATAAAGTCTTTTAAAGTAGGTATGTATTTTCAATTATATTTTCTTTATCTTACCATTAACAGAAGGGTCTTTCCAAAACACGCGACACAAAGAAAAGGCCCCAAAACGTCTAAATTATTCATTGAGAGGCGAATAGTGTCAGTGGCAAAGAAAAATATCAGAAACCGCCTGTGGGATTATCTGGATAGACATTCTGGCGAGGCATTGTGCCTTTAAATAAGATTAAGGCTTTTGGAAGTGGTAACTAAGCCAAATAAACTTTTCGGGATTAAAAGAAACAATTCTTTTAATAATTTGATAACTTATGATCCCAAAAGTTATTTTTACTTAGGGATGGCCAAGACAAAAATCTTGTCTTGACCGTTTTTTGATGCTTTATTTTTTGTCTTTATTCAGAAAATTTTAAGTTATATTGTGTTTTTTTTTTTAACGAAACAGCCTGTATATTTGTCAACAAATTATTTTGTTTTTTTTTGCAAGCTTTTTCAAAAATATAAAATACTTTGGGTTTGTTTAAATAAACAATTACAAAATTCCCTCCTTAATTGTATTTCAGTTGCCTTGCAACTTACACCAAAAGTAAAAATTGATATTGATAGATATTTTTACGTAGAATCCAGTGGTGTAGTTAGATATTTTCAAAAATTTTACATTTTCCGGGATGTAAACCAAACATATGTTTTTTTGGAACATAATATATATAATATATAGATATATATATATATATATATATATATATATATATATATATATATATATATATATATATATATATATATATATATATATATATATATATATACAGTGTGTCCCGCTTTTCATGAATACACCCTGATATCTCAGTTATGAATAACGCGATTTTCTTCAAATTTTGGTGGTGATTGTATGTTAGAGAAATGAAGTATTTGGCATAGTGAAAACTTTCATTCACCATTGGCGTGTGGTCTTGGTGGGTAAAAAGACTTGATTTTTTAGGAAAAGGATATTGGGGCTTATTCAAAAAAAAATTTCTGTCAGATTTAGAATCAGCATCCCCAAAAACCCCTTAATTCATATTTTCAAAATCTCAAGAACTGATTTTAGCAAACTGTGATATCAAAATTACTAATTGCATCATTTTAGATTTCTGTATTTTCAACATAACTACCTTCTAAAACAATACACTTTTCAACATTTCTTCTTAAACGTAAATTCACTTTTCTTAAAGTTTGGGGAGTAATTTCCTGGCACGCTTGCCTGATTCTAATGCAAAGTTCCTGTCTATTTCGCGGCCTAGTAGCATACACTTTATTCTTCAAGTATCCCCAGAGAAAAAAGTCACAAAGGGTAATATCCGGCGATCTGGGGGCCATGGTTCTAACGGAGAATTTCTACCTATCCACTTCATAGGAAAGTTTACATTTAAAAAGTTCCTAACTATCAGAGAATTATGTGCAGGGGCACCATCTAATTGAAAGTATAAGTTTTGTCTCTGTGCTAGAGGTAATTCCATGAGAAAATCATAAAAATAACTTTGTAAAAAATGCAGGAAATGTTCTCCGTTCTGATTATCCAGGAAAAAGGTCCAACAAGGCTTTCGTTAAATATGCCACACCACACGTTAACTTTTTCACTGTATTGATTTTTACAGTTAATTACCCAGTTCGGATTTTTGGCTGCCCAAAACCTACAATTTTGACTAGACACCACACCGTTTGTAGTAAACGTTGCCTCGTCAGTAAACATTATGTTCTTTAGAAAATGTCTATCGTTAAGATAGTTACCTTGCAACCACAAACAAAATTCAAACCGCCGCGCCGTTCAAAATCACCATTTAACAGAGTATGTAGAAATTTTGGTTTAAATGCCCTAATCCTATTGCGTTTCAAACACCTCCATACTTTGTTTTTCGTTAAATTCAGAATCCTCGCCACTGATCTTAAACTACCATTTGGGTAGTTTCGAAATTCTGCTAAGATACGTTCGTCGTCTGGATAGTGACTGTGATTTAAATTGTACCTCCTTGGTCTTGTCTTGAAAACCGATCCAGTTCTTGCGAACAATCTGTTAATTTTGGCAGCAGTATCGTGACTAATTGGTGCTCGGTCATGATGCCTGTCATTAAATATTTCACTAACCTGACGCGAAGATCTTTCATTATTACCAAATACTCTTCGGTTTTGTGCCATTTTCGTAACAGTTAAGTAAGACTCTTGACTTCTTGACAATTCATATGAATTACTAAATGTCAAACAAAAGCTTTTGTTTCAAAGCACTCTGCGATTAATTTGTCAAAAACAGCACAGGCCATCATACCAACAGTAACACAGCGCGCGTATCTTAGCAAAATTTCGAAAAACGTTTATTATAGTAGTTGCGAAGTATTGAATTCAATGGAATGATATGGAGGCGTTTGAAACATAATAGAATTAGAACATTAAAACCCAAAAGTTAGGAATAAATACCCTCTTAAAAAGTTACTTAAAATAAATATTTTTTTCTGTTAAAATCAGCTCTTGAGATTTTGAAAATATGAATTAAAGGGTTTTTGGGGATGCTGATTCTAAATCTGACAGAACAAAAATTTTTGAATAAGCCCTAATATCCTTTTCCTAAAAAATCAAGTATTTTTTCCCACCAAGACCGCACGCCAATGGTGAATAAAAGTTTTCACTATGCCAAATACTTCATTTCTCTAACATACAATCACCACCAAAATTTGAAGAAAATCGCTTTATTCATAACTGAGATATCAGGGTGTATTCATGAAAAGCGGGACACACTGTATATATATATATATATATATATATATATATATATATATATATATATATATATATATATATATATATATATATATATATATATATATATTATATTATTTTCTTCTTATTCTGTTGTAGAATTGACCCGTAAAGTTTGTCGGTTGAGTTACTGGACACCCTGTATGTATGTAGGTAATTTGATTAAAATTGATGAAAATTTTGATGTATATTGGTGCCTAAATGGTAAGGTTTATCGAATTTAATAAAGAGTACCCAGCTTTGCGATATCTGTCAAAATAAAAAGTTATGATGTAAATAAATTTTAAGTTTTAGGTAAAATACCCTCTGGCGGTATTTAAAAAGTACTTTTGTCTTTAAATTTTAGAATCTGCAAAGCTCGATTTGTGTGCCATATATGAACTGGATTGGTTAAAAAATAAATGCAATATGCCGAAAAACCCAAAATAATAAAAAATCGCCCTATATGTCAAAAGCTAAGAGAGTCATGAAAATCGTTTGGTGTTATCTTAAATTAAATTATTCTCAATAATTCTCGGTTCTATCTTTGTTGTGGGACGCCCTGTACAATCTTTTAATTTAACATCACTGAATTAAAAATCTGTTTACCAAACACGAAGTTAACTGTCACGTATCGCGTTTAATTAAAGTTTTTTCAGCAAAAATGATACTTAACTTGTCTATAATATATTCAAAATAAACCATCAGTGTTATCTTAAATATAACATAACAAAAACGAGAAGCATTTTGGACAAAACAAAAGGGCTTCATTACATTAAAAGCGTTATATACCCTTATTTATGCCCGCCATCCATCACTTTAACCTTTCCAATTAAGAACTATTATTTCTAAACCAAGAGAGGGCAACAAAACTACAAAATCCGGTTAAATTTACCCCAGAGAGCCTTTTACCAGCAAAGAGGGCATAACTGTGTTTGAAAGTTTTATAACTTTGCTTCTGGTAAATAAGGTGGTTTAGTTAATAATTCTGTATAACTTTTTAAAGTTTACAAGTTTTATTGTTCAATCAAAACATAGTTTTATCGTTTAAATCATTTTAATCTAATTTCCCCGAACTTAAATAAACATGTTCTATTATTAGGACTTAGGGTCTTTAGCTGATCATGGGGTATGCAAAGTATGCACCACCACGTACGTATACAGGGTGTCCCGTAATTAAATGGACATAGTTTAATGTAGGATACCTAACATAAAAATAAAGCGTTTGAGCTCAATATCGCTAAGCAAAATGTTATTGGTTTTCGTTCTACAGGGTGTTAAAACTAATGTTTTACCAAACATTTAGTAAAACATCTCGGAATCCAGTGGACAGATTAAAGTGAAATTTGGTGTACTTTTACTATTTGGGATGATGAACACGAATATAATATCTATTTTGCCAATACTTTTTTAATTGTAATAAAATATACAGGGGTTTTATATAAAAACGCCATTTTACTATTAAACTGCTAAGAATAGCCATATTTTCAAAACTAATAGAAAGAAGATATATTACATGTGTATGTATTTTTTAAAATAAAAAAAACTTTTGATTGGTGGTTAAAAATGCAGATTGTTTTATTAAAAAATGCAATTTTCTTTTGTAATTTGAAAACACAACTCTCAATTTTTTTTATAGTCGTTGAAAATAACATTTTCGTATTTTACCTAAAAGCAAAGTAACTAATGATGTGCACGTCATTTAGATGACCCTGTATATGTAACTTTTAGACCATCTTTATTATAATTTTAATAAACCTAGTTGTTTTTTATTTGATTTATTTTGTTTTCAGAATATCCTAAAAAACATAAAAATTTTGAATTTTAAAACCTAAATAATAGTAAGTTTTTATTTTTATTATTTTTATTCCATTTGTCTTGACAAAGGTGGCAGATTTTCCACCGAAACGTCGATTTTTAATTATCTTTTTACTTGTTTAATTTTTTTTGGTTTTTAGTACTTTTAATATTATTTTGGCGTGTACCCAAATAAATACCATCCATTATGGCGAAAAAACCCAAATAAAAATTGAACTTTGACGGCTTGTAACTCGAAAACGAATGATATTTTGAAAAAATTCATATGAAGCTCTACCCTTATTTCTTCAAGTAGAATCACCCCCTTATGTTTCGTGATCGATTTTTGAATCACCCCGTATAAACAAAAGCTTTTATACTTTAATAATATATTTTATTACTTGACTTCTTTTTAATTATTTATTTTTTAAATTATTTATAACTTTTTAATAAATTTTTTATAATTTTTCGAGTCGAGGTTTAATTTTTTATAAAAATGTTTGCTTTATATTATATTCATATAAGAGCTAATTCGGCAGTTTTTTTCGACCAGTACATCACAAGCTTTTAAAAGTGGATATACGCATAAAAAAATCATTTATCCTTGGAGGCCGATTAAAAATTCGCAAGGACCTTTTCCATCTGGTCATTATTTCTACGTAACGTCCACATTCACGCTAATGGTTTTGGTAATTAAAACTCCACTTATTATAATTAAAGCTGTGATAACTAAATCTCGAACATAATAATCCTTTTTTTTTAATGAAGATATTTATTATTCTTTAACGTATAAACTGCATTACACCTGAGACTCATAATTCTTTTACTACTAGGCAGGGCCGTATTAACTGTTTGAGGCGCACTAGGCTAGAATTTTCGGAGCGCCTATTTTCCACCAAAAAATTTTTGAAGAGCAAAAAATAAACAAAAGTTCATTCCCTCCGTTTCGCGCCTATTTCATTCCAAAGCACCTTATTTACAGAGAAATTGGTCACCAAAAATCCCCACCCGACCTGAACTTTTTAAAAACTCCCCTGTCTAGCGCCTATTACTCCCTGTCTGGCGCCTATTTTTTCATGGCACCCTAGGCTGTAGCCTAGTCAGCCTAATGGTTAATACGGCACTGGTACTAGATATAATCAAGTAATTTTTTAACCGACTTTAAAAAGAGGAGGTTCTTAATTTGGCTGTATGTTTTTTTTGTGTGTATTAATGATTACTACGGCGTTAGTTGGACCAATTTAAAAATATATTTTTTTGTTTAAAAGAGTGCACTTTTGCGGTGGTTCCATAAAAAAACCAAGTCAGGATTGCGGGAGAGAAAGGTACTAGACCTATTTTTTCTCTCCTCTCTATTTTTCTTGGTTTTAGTCCCTTCAGGTCCAAAACAAACAATTCAACAATCGATGCAATGCATAAATTGTCGGCTGTCAAACCAAGACCTGCTACTGGTGATACGTATAACCTTCACTTTCACTACTGACAGTTCCCATGGCACGCCCATCTATTTCTCGCCATTTGAGAAATACCTCGTGTTCACCACCAAACAGGATACCATCAGCTTATAGGAATCTTCGCTCACAGCTCTTAGATCCAGAAGAAAGATGCCGTCAATTTAGCGTGAATCTTTCCTTGATCCCACAAGGTAAAAAACGTTCGTACGGCACCTTTAACCGCCACTCCGGGAAGAACTTTGTAGTCCTCTACGCACGTCCGCACTGTCCGGAGGTCAAACAAGAGTTCACTTAGAGAGAAAGGTACTAGACCTATTTTTTCCGTCTGTCGTACGTTGTTCGTGCGGCAAAGCTGCCTTTAGACTGGTATATGCTCAAACATTTCACCGCACTGGATTTGGTAATTAAAACTCCACTTATTATAATTAAGCCCGTGATAACTAAATTTCGAATATATACGTATTACTCCCTTTTTTTAATGAAGATGTTTATAATGCTTTTACGTATAAATTTTATTATACCTGTGTCTTCATAACTCTTATAGCACATACCTAGTGCTATAAGAGTTATGTTACTAACCAAATAATAATTTTTTAACCGATTTCAAAAAGAAGGAGTTTCTTAATTTGCCTGTATGTTTTTTTGTGTGTATGATAGAAATTAAAAAAAATACGTCCAAAAAATAAGTGGTGTCCCAATACAAAAAACTTGTTATACGCATTTTACAACCGGCTAACGGTGTGTTAAAAAAGTAGCAGATAATGAATGGCACTGTTATTTCTAACGTTGAAGGAAATGTTGATAATAGTAATTCTAACAGTAATTTATGTAACAAGTGCATAAAGTGATACTTTTTTACGAATAGAAAGTTTGACAGGCAATTTTATGATTAAAAAAACACACTTTGTGCATGTGTTACATACTGTATTTTTTCACGACCGTATAAAATTTCCCACAATACCATTTAATACATGTTTTATTTATCTAAACTTACTAATTTTAATTTTTGCAGCACAGCCATTATATTGCAACAAAAAATCATAGCCTTCCTATTTTTAAGAGACAATTATCCTCTTCATAACCATGCATCTATTATTTAATTTTAGAAAATTGTATGTACTTACTTTTTGTAGAAATACTACTAAACTACTACTACTACTAAGGTTATTCGCAACACCAGTAGCAGATCTTGGATTGACAGCTGACAATTTATGCATTGCATCGATTTGTTTATTTTAATAGCTACATTTTATAAAAAAGTTTTGGAATCCCTGGGAGCACAGGCTCGATTATCTAGAGTTTCCGCCTACAAAGCCCTGGAAAGCAATAAGACTGGAAAGGGGAGAGCTGGCAAATTGCCTCTGTAGCAGAGCCAAATAACAAAATCCAGAAATCCAGAAAAAAAAATTAAAGGTTGTAGAAACTTTATCAATTTAAAAGTTTCATTATAATTAATTTATTATTTAAACGATTATTAGAAGAGATATGTAAAAAGTCAAGAAACAAATAGTAATAATCTTATAAATCGTAAACGGTAAATGATACGAAAAAATTATAAGATAAAAAAGATAGAAAATTTAATTATCCATAATAAAGGTCCTTATAATTGTGAGTCACAAGTGCACGGTTACGGAGATACATGCCCAAATGGTTTTTCGCAAATAGGCGGCACTTCCAGTCTTCATATTTGTAAGTACGTAGGGTGTTCAGTAAGTTTTGAGATACTTTGTAACTAAATGGTGCAGGAAAATAACATTGATTTTGACATGTCGTAGTCCTACATAGTTATTAGTAAACTATCAGTTTTGCGCCAGTTCGTGTCCAGCGATTTTTGCGCAATGGCGTCGTGGACGACTATCGAGTGCCGTGCAATTTCGAAATACAACTTTTCACGTGGGTTATCTCCAGAACAGTGTTTAGAAGAAATGAAGCGTATACTTGCTGATGACTGCCCATCTCGTGCGACCATATACAGATGGTACAAACAATTTCAGCGAGGCTCGTTTTCGCTTGAAGACGCCTCACGCTGAGGTCGACCGTGTGAAGTAGTTACTCCAGAAAACATATCTGCCGTCCAAAAGCTATAGAAAGAAACCGACGAATTACCTATCGACAGTTAGAGGAGACATTGAACATTAGTTTAGCAACATTACACTCGATCATACATGAGCACTTGGATTTTAGAAAAATTTCTACTCTTTGGGTTCCACACAAGTTAACTCCCGAGCAGCAGACACAAAGAGGAAATTGGTGTAAGAAAATGATGTCCAAATTCCAGGAGGGTAAATCTAAAGACATAGTGTCGATCACCATAGGAGAGGAAACTGATCTTTATTATTACGACGCCGACGTTCCAACTGAACAACAGAATAAGATATGGGTTCTCGAAAGTGAAGATACTCCGACCGAAGTTCGCAAATCAAGATTTGTAAAAAAATAATGATAGTTGTTTTCTTTGGTTCAAGAGGAATAATTGAACGTGTTGTGCTCCGAAAACAGAAGACCGTAAAGACTCTCTGGTACACTACAGTATGCCTTTTAAAACTTATAGAAAAGTTAAGAGTGATTCACCCAAACTCGCAACTCGCTTGCTGATACCTTTATCATGACAATGCCCCACCTCATCGAGCTGAACTTACCAGTCAATTTTTGACAAATGCAGGCTTGAGACTTTTGGAACATTCGACTTATAGCCCCGACTTGGCGCCGTATGACTTTGGGTTGTATCCTTTTGTCAAGAGCCAACTGAAAGGACAAAAGTTTAAAACTGAAGACGCGCTACTGGAGGCCTGGGATAAAATATGCGCTGAAATTTCAAATGAAAAGTGGAAAGCTATTTCAGTGACTGGTTTGTTAAAATGGAAAAGTTTATTCAATGTGGTGGAAATTATTTTGAAAAAATCAAATAAATGTATGTATATCTCAAAACTTTTCGAACGCCCTACGTATTTTGTGTTTTAGGTTCGTTAGGTTATTCTCCTTCTATCTATAAAAAAATAACTCCTGAAGAATTATGCATTATGGACAATAGTACTTAACTCGCTCCACATTGCCTGTACTAACTTTAAGATATTGGAATTTTTGACAAGACTTTTACTCATTTAGATCTCCATTCTATTTGCGGCAAAGCCCACAGTCAAGCATAATTTTAGTATTGAGCTTGACTTCCCTTTTCACATTTATGTTTTTGGTGGGATTTATTTTTACTTTAATTCACTAAATTAAATAATACTTTCTCACTAAATTAAATAATACTTTCTGTCAATCAATTAAAACAAGACGAAGAGAACAACCGACAAACGATCGAAAAAAAAACACTTGACCACCTGACGAGGGTTAACGAGCCAAGCCAAATTAATCGTCTCACAGTCCACGCCTTTGCAGTTAAGTTTCAATTTCACTTTCTGAGTTTGTTATTTATTAAAATTGACGTGACGAAGGGCTTCGTTTATTTTGGGTTAAAGGTAGCCAATGCTAATGGATGAGAAGGGATGTAGCTCGTATTTTATATATCTACAAAAACATTTACATACGCATCTTTTTTTTTTTTTTAATTATATTTCTGTGACCTGTTGATCTGACCAAAAAATTTAAACTTATTATTAAAAATAAAAAGTTTTTAACATATCTATTCTATACTAATATATAAAGAGGTAAGGTTTGTAACTTTGTTTGTGGCTTTGTTTGTTTATAGCCGCTAATCTTCGGAAGTACTGAACCTATCATAAAAATTATTTTACAATCAGAAAGCTACACTATTCAGAAGTGTTATGGGCTATATTTTACTATGATTAAACAAAAAGTTCAGATATTAACGCCCAACAAAGTGGTCACGGGTCGGCTATCTTGGATAAAGTGTAACTAAAATTCGATATTGACGTTACTATTCTCAACGGATTTTGATGCGGTTTTTTTTAATAGATAAAGTGATGATTTAATTGGTATATATGTATAATAATATCACCAAAAAAAAAAACATATACAGAGGCTTCAAAAAATAAGGTAACAATTAAAATTCGATATTACTTTGGGCGCCTATTGGTGCTGTGCTTAGTAAGTGCATGATAATTTATATAAAAATATCTTAACAGTTTAAAAGTTCTGTTAAAAAAAAACGACATTTTTCTTAAAAATTTAACACTCTGTAGCTTAAAACTTAAAATGTTTAGGACATATGTTCATATAAACTTTTCTCTCTAAAATGAGCTAAGGAATCATCCCCTGTATTTTTAGCCATCAATTAAATTACACCCTGTATATATATAATAACATTTAAAATCTTCACGGTGTAGTCCTCATAATACACAATGTTTAGAAAACCTACGTTTTAGATACACTTTAGGTCCGAACGTTCAGGAGTAAAAAAACGTTTACAAAACGTTTTATATGAACGTATTACAAACGTTTTTAGAACCGACATAAAACGTTTTTATTGACCGTATTCTGAACTTCAATGAATAATAAAATAAAACTTAATGAATTAAAATTCCCTCCTACGGTCTTCCAACTAAACTCTGCTCTTGGCTCTCCAGTTATCTTTCTAATCAACGTATATCAGTCATTGTTGATGGCCACTCTTCAAGCTTTCACGAAATTAATGCTGGAGTGCCACAGGGTTCAGTACTGGCACCAACTTTGTTTCTTCTTCACATCAACGACCTTCTTTCTTCCACAACCAATCCCATTCATAGTTATGCTGACGATAGTACCCTTCACTCCACTTTTCAGGTTCCCAAACCAATATCTCAACCCGACTTGGAAAGCAAACGCAGGGCGATACAGATATCTCTTTCACAGGATCTCAATTTGATATTGGATTGGGGCGCCAAAAATCTCGTTCAATTTAATGCATCCAAAACACAATCGTGTTCCTTGTCGCGAAAAAATCATCAAACACTCATCCTTTGCTTATGAGTGGCCAGGTTTTGCAGAGCGGGGACACATTTAACCTTGTGGGCATCACATTTGAGAATAATCTTAACTGGCATAAACACATTGTATCCATAGCCACCGCGGTTTCAAAAAGCTTGGATTTCTTTTCCGAGCCAAAAGTATTTTTCTCCTTCCAATTTATACACTTTGTATGTGTCCCAAATACGACCTCTCTGGAATATTGTTCTCATGTCTGGGGAATGGCATCCCCTACAACCCTCAGCATTCTTGATGCCATTCAAAGAAGGGCTGTTCGTCTTATTAATGATCCTTTACTTACTCAAAGACTTCCTTCTCTTGCCCATCGTCGAGCTGTGGGAGATCTATCGCTCTTCTATAGATACTTTTACGGCTTCTGCTCCGACGAATTGTCCAGTATAGTCCCTCCTCTTGCAGTTCCCAACAGAGAAACTCGTGGTGCCGCGCGTATGCATCCCTATACAGTTCAATTGGACAGGCCCCGAACTTCCCATTTCGTTCGTTCTTTTATCCCTAGAGTTTTTAGACTGTGGAACCTGCTGCCAGCGGAGGTCTTTCCTTCCCCCAAATCTTCAAGTTTTTAAGTCCCGTGTTAACAAAATTCCTCTTACCCTGCTTAAGACACCCACGTTAGTATTTAGGCTTTCAGCCTTCGTGGATTGTCCAAAGATAAAAAAATTAAAAAAATTCACAAATAATAATTTTTGCACATGACTGTACTCTTAAGTGTAATTGTGAACACAACTAATTTTAAAATTTTATATGCACTCTTATTTTTTTGGCCAAACTATACATACATATAAGTTGTGTATAATGTGCATTTTTTAAATATAATGTAATAAATAAGGTTATCTCTGCCTAATTTGAAATAAAAGTAGTTTTTATTTAAATGTCAAAAACATTTACAAAAACAAAAGCTTAATTTATACAGACAAATAACAAAAAAATAAAATAAGAATAACCAATTAGTGGATCCAAATAAAGGTTAGGTGTTCAAACTGTGAATTCCAATTGGATATTCTTATTTTATTTTATTTTAATGTTATTTGTCTGTATAAATTCAGCAATACAACATACAACAATATTTTTAAAACGTCCCAAAAAATTTTAAAACCTGTTCCTAGAACGTTTTGGGTACTATAAAAACGTTTAGTAAACGTACAAAAACATACTATAACAACATTTTTAAAACGTCCCAAGAAAACATTAAAACCTGTTTCTAGAACGTTTTAGGGACAATAGAATCATTCAGTATACGTACAAAAAAAAACGTTTTTAAAACGTTGTTTTTGCCGACGAAAAACTGTTAAAAAACGTTTAAAGAACATTCCCGAACGTCTGAGAACGTTTATCGTACGTTACCCAAAATCTGCTTGAATGTTTTATAAACGTTTATAAAACCAACTTGGGTTATAAGGGAGGGAAGAGGAATTGTTTTACTAGTATATCATAACACTTACACTTTTGTGCTGAAACCACATGCTGCAACTCGCAGCGCGCCGCACCTCGCCATTTTGTCAACAAACAATTTGATTGTGTCATATGACAACATTGTGTTAAAACACTATGTTGATACCGAAGCCGGTGTCAGTGTTACTGTTTCAACACCCGAAAGTTTAGTCATGACTAATTTAATGTATTTTGGTGCTTGTAAAGCTCTACCTAAGTTAGGATTATTGGGTCCAGTGGCATCTCAGTGGCTACCACAGACAATATTATTAAGAAAAAAGTACGTCACTGACTTTCTGTAAAGTTTTTATATATGTTTTTCTCCGATTAGGCAATTAAAAATGCAACTTCTTAGTCTCTTGTATTTAAAAAAAGATAAAGCCACTTCATGTGATACTAAAAGTATCCATAAACAGCATAAAATAAACAATTTTGACCCGACCGCTTATTTACTTTAGGGCAAATAATTTTTTATTTTTGTTATTTTACCATGTTGTCTATTTTTTTATCTTTGGACAATCCACGAAGGCTGAAGGCCTAAATACTAACGTATCGTGGATGTCTTAAGCAGGGTAAGAGGAAGTTTGTTAACACGGGACATAAAAACTTGAAGATTTGGGGGAAGGAAAGACCTCCGCTGGCAGTAGGTTCCACAGTCTAGAAACTCTAGGGATAAAAGAACGAACGAAATGGGAAGTTCGGGGCCTGTCCAATTGAACTGTATAGCGATGCATACGCGCGGCACCACGAGTTACTCTGCTGGGAGCTGCAAGAGGACGGACTATACTGAATAATTCTTTGGAGCAGAAGCGGTAAAAGTATCTATAGAAGAGCGATAGATTTCCCACAGTTCGACAATGGGAAAGAGAAGGAAGTCTTTGAGTAAGTAAGGGATCATTAATAAGACGAATAGCCCTTCTTTGAATGGCATCAAGAATGCTGAAGGTTGTAGGGGATGCCATTCCCCAGACATGAGAACAATATTCCAGAGAGGGTCGAATTTGGGACACATACAAAGTGTTTAAATTGGAAGGAGAAAAATACTTTTGGCTCGGAAAAGAAATCCAAGCTTTTTGAAGCCGCGGTGCGGTGGCTATGGATACTTTTTAAAAGAAATTAAAGTTGTTTCATTTTTTATTCTCTTAAACGAAGACACAAAGAAAATTTATGAGACTAAAAAGTTGATTTTTTAATTGCCTTATCCGAAAAAGATATAAAAACTTTGTTAGTGGCGTACTTTCTTTTTCCCAATAATATTGGCTGCGGTGCCCACTGAGACGCCACTGGATCCAATAATCTTAATCTAGGTAGAAGTTTACAAGATTACAAGCCCCTTATTACATTAAATAAGTGTACCAAATTTCATCTATACCCGTTAACGATATTTAAAAAATCTACTTTTTCTAAAAATGTTAACGCCCTGTATCTCAGAAATATGGCAAGTCCAGACATATGTTTATAGGAACTTTTTAAATACATAGGATATTCCCCTCTTAAGTTTTGTACTGTAGTTAGGAAACCTGTATACCTTGTATAATTATAAATTAGGTGAAAAATGCTAGTTTAGCACAAATTTCAGTTTTATTTTCGCAGCTACAAATTTTATTAAAACCAGGGCAACAAATGCCAGAAAACGGAAAAGAGACGACAAAAGAAACAAGAAAATAAAGCCACATACGACAAAAAGGAACAAAAATTGCATTATTACAGCTGTATAGAGTCAAGTTATGTCGCAATAAGGAACGAACAAATTAAAAAGTGCCGCAATCGGAACCGGAAGTTTTTTGTGGTTTCATTTAATTGCAAGTTGTAATTTTACAGTATATTAAGGTATACCGGGTGATACAGGACCCTTTATTATTATTTTTTTTTTGAAAAATAATTTTAAACTTTACTTTACAATTAAACCATGAATTAACATGTTTTTATTGTTTATTCATAATCAATTTGTTGCGAAAACTCTCTATTTTCTTACAAAGTGGTAAATTATTCAAATTTACTTCCTTAAAAACATCAAATAATCTTTTTACTGACTTCTAAGAATATTCATCTATTTTTAAATTCTTTGTTTATTTAACCCGGGTTCTTGTCTCCTTTCGGCGAAATACCGCTATCAGAAAAAAGCATTTGAAGATATCCGCCGGGCATTTCCCGCTTTATCACAAACGCGGCCGCGCTTTTGGCGGCTTGCGCCACAGCGATATCGGCATGCTTTGTCGGGGCTTTGACTAGTTCCGAGAATAACTTTTAATAATTTCACCCTAGATATTGGTTCTTTTAGTTGACCAATAGGATTTCTAAACTTTGGAAGCCATATTTGGTTTAATTTGTTTCTGTATTTTTATTGGTTTAACCATTTCCTTTTTATTTGGACCCACCTCTATTTTAACTTCTCTCTCCCAAATTACTTTTGACAATTTAGTGTAAATTAAGATTTCACTCATGTAACAAGAGGTTACTTTTTTCACGTTAGTTTACGAGAACGTAAGGTTTTCTCTTAAATTATCACCCCCAAAAGTGTATTGGGGCTCCCTCATGTAACATAAGGTTACAAAGATTACGTAATAGACTTGTCAAAAGGACAACTATTACAAAAAGAACGTCAAGGTTCTTTTAACTAAGTACTTATTAAAAAGTTTTTCTTTTTGCTATTCCCAGCTGTTTTGTGCAAACTGTTTGTACAAATTGTCTTAGAAAAGACATTCCGTGAGAACGCTAAGGTTTTCTCAACTTTTCATTTTTTAACCCGTTCCCGAGCATTACAACATAAAATAACACTGCAGACCAAATGTCTTGAGACTTTCAACAGATATACTGTACAATAATTGTAATAGTGATTTAAAGTGAATGTGCTGTGCAGACTGGACAAATTTACTGACAATAAACTGTAAGGTAATTTAGAAATAAGATCTTAAAGACTATTCGTTTTTTCAAGCCTTTATTTAGTTAAACTCACCTTTATTTATCAATTTATTTTTTGTTTTAAATAAAATTTAATTGTTTTAATAGTAGTTTTTCTGTAACAAATTTAGCTTAGAAAGTTCCTACTTTAAATAATAAATCATACTAAAATATAGAACCACCCTGTGGACAAGCCACATCGAAATTAGAAGTGGTTAGTTTAAAGAAACTGCCACCCCTGAGAAAGTTGGATTGGTGTTTAAAGAAACCCAGTTTACATTTTTCTTCACAATTATTTCTACCGCTAAAGGAAAGGCAGAACTATTTGCTAAACAATTTGCTGCCAATTCAACCCTTGACCCTCCCGTAAATCATCAAATTCCAGCGGTTACCCCAGTTCCTCATAAAATGCCCGATATTATTTTTAAGGTAAAACACATTAAGCGTATCCTTTCTTTCCTTAACACCAAGAAATCGTCTGGGCTGGATGGCATACCAGCAATCGTTTTAAAAAATGAGCTCAGAACTTGCACCAATCTTAACTCGGCTCTTTCGAATTTCTTACAACACAGGTATCTTTCCGGAGAGCTGATTGTGCCTCTTTTGCGCTCTCGCTTGGACTTCAAGATTTAAACACTGATCTCGATGGATTGCCAATGTTATTTCCTGCGCAAAACAAAAGTTTCATTTCATGGGCAAAAAACGGGTTTGTGCGCAAGCAAATCGAGGGTGACGCGCCTGGCGCCAAACAGACCATCCGCATTATCGGAACTAATTTGTCGACGCCGTCCTGGTTCTCCGTTCGGAGTACGGTAGCTAATGAGCGTCACGGTCAGACCGCGGACGGAGGGTACGGGGTGCCGGTGTTTGTATTTTTCCACGGCTTTTAAGTGCGCATGTTCGTCCACCCTCAATTTGTTTACTGCGCCAGGTCGTAAAAATCTGAGAAATGCTTCTTGCCACTGCGGATCTAAATGTATCAATGGCTTTAAATGGAACGCCGCATGAGTGTTTTTTGTGCGTGCAGTCTGGTCCATTGAATTTTAAGATGTTATCTAGTCACTATAATATACAGGGTGATCCATTTAAAAACGCAACTTTATACTGTCACGCTTTTGTAAGCAACACTGTATATAGTGAAAACATTTTAAAAGCGCAAATTCGGTACCCTTTGAAAATAATACAAAAAAACATAAAAAAGGCCGCCTGCAATCGGACTATTTTATAGAAAGGCGCCGATACACTATGGGATAGAAATCCATTATTTTGGCCAAAAAGCAACTTTGAAATTTTAATGGCTCATGCTGTGTATTTTAAAGTAGATACTCCAAACTACATGTACGCAAAATTATAAAAGGATATAACGATTTCTATTGGGGTAATAAGAAACTTGAAAATGTATTTTAAGTTAACATAAATATACAACATTTAATCTACTAAGTTTATTATTAGCCTTGTTTACTAAAAACAAGTAAAAGAGTTTAAAAAATAAGAGCTATTGTTGTGTTTCCGATGCAGTCTCGCGAAGTCTCGCTACTTTTGTCAAAGATTTTTTTACCTTTTTCTTTATCAGTTTTTGTACTTACAATTGCCTTCCTACTTTTTGCTACTTCTGAGTGTAAAGACAGATACAAGATTTTTTATAACTTACAAGGTTTTCATTTTAAAAATTAATATGTTTTGTCCTATACTGTATATCCTAAAAGATAAAAGCATTCTAATGAAAGATATAGATTCTACAGAATCTACCCAACAAAATAGTGTTTTTTGTTTATTGTATACGTTAAAAAATAAAGGAAGTTGGGAAGATGTAACTCTATTACGCTTCTAAGAATAATTTAAAATTATTTTTCAGATTTGGCTGGTCATATTTCCGAAACTAATTGCGATAGACACATCAAATGTAGTATTTTTTAAGCTTTTTAAAAGATTGTTTTGGTGGTGATATAATATTTAAGGTATTCCATTTAAAAAAATCATACCTATTGTCGTACCCTGTATATCATATGAGATAATAATCATCGGATTACTGATTAGAATACTACCGAATTAACCAAACAAGCTGATATTTTAGTTTATGTTGTACAATAAAAAATAATAATGTTAAGGGGGTGTAAATTTATAATAACATATAATAATTTTTAGGTTCCCAAAAAGCATTTGTAATAATGCATAAATTTTTTAAATATTTTTCCAGTAAAAAGCACCTCATTTTAAGTTAGATTGGTTAGTTTCAGAATTTTGACCAAAAAATTAATTTCCATCCCATAGTGCGATGACCAGCTGCATCAACCGGCATATCATAAAGAAATATAGCAAAGGCGGCCGCGAAGACAAGCATGCCGATTTATTTGCTTTAAACTTTTTGTGACTTTTTTCTTATCAAAGAGCACCGAATTTACATTTTTAAAGTGTTTCTTCTATACATCGAAATATTTTTTAAAAATGTGAAGTTTATGCGTGGCTATAAACTTACGGAAAAAGAAATTCACAAATTTTTATGACTAACGAGTTAATGAACTTTGTCAGACTTCTAACCCACCCTGTATTTGTAGTTTTTTTAGGAATAATTATTTTTATGTTTTGGTTTTATAAAATAAATTATGTTTTTTGTCATTAACCAAATGACCTTAGAAACACTCATTTTTGTTTTTCTTCTATTGCTTAAACTAAACGTTCGCTTTAAACTTTGCCTTTTATAATTAATTAAAACGTTTTTGGTGCTTCTGTCACACGTCCTTTCTATAATTCGCTTCCGTATGGCGGTATTGCGACATATAACTTGATGCTCTACAGCTGCAATAATGCAACTTTTTATGCCTTTTGTTCTCTTTGGCTTTATATTCTGCTCTTCTTTATTGTCTTTTCTTTTTTAAGCGTTTTATACGACACCTTTCAATTATAAAACACGGTGCTGGTAAGGTCGTCTGTAGTCCACTCTATTTATGTTGTAATAAGGGGTTTTTAAAAGCTCGTAAGGCGTAAAAATAGTGCCGTCCAGATGTGTAAATTAGTATTATTACCTAAATCAGGTATCGACAACCTTTGACATGTGTGTGACAACGCGTTTAAACGTAGTAGGGTCTGCTCGTTTAGTAAAGAAGCCACCGACGCGACGTCATCATTATCTGCGCGAAATCTTCTGTAAACTACCTCGACCTGTAGTTAAAATGGTATTTTTATTATAAATCAAAACTTTAAAATGCCTACTTTCATGGTAACAATAGGAAGCCCACGAATTTGCGATTGAAAAAGAGATACACTAGATATAGCGCAGATAATGATGACGTCGTTGGCTTCTTTACTAAACGGGCGGACTCTACTTACATTTTAAAGTAGTGTTAGAGTGTTCATAATTTTTGCGATAGGTATCAGACATTAAATAATACGACAATGTTATTAAAGTATCAATTTATTAAATTAACCAAAGAAAAAAGTAAAAATAGGTGCAACTATATAGTTAAATCGTACATTACGTTAATACACTTAATGGGGTATTTTCGTAAAGCTTTTCTAAGGATTTATTTAATGGTAATATTGGTGATGCTGTACAGGGTAGGACAAAAAGTAAAGATTTTTTAATGACGCACCCCGTATATTATCACCATTAAAAAGACCTTTAAGAAAATACCATATAAGGTATATCTACCTTTATTAGTTTTAGAGATATGGCCATTCAAATTAGATATTCAGGTAATTTTTAAAATATCGCCATTTTTTGAGAGGTAAAGGTATTCACTTTATATTCTGGGGTTATAAAGAACTTGTCAGGAGCATTAAAATGATGTGCCTTTCCGTTTAATTTTTCTTTTTAAAATGGCGCCCAGCTGTCAGTTTGACATTTATATCTGTAATTTCTTGTTTAAAATTTGGTCTATGTTGTTTTACTAAAGTACTCATCATTTCATAAAAAAATACCAAACAATTCAAAAGTTAGAAGAGGAGTCCTGATTTAGACAAGCACTGTATATTGTCATTTATCCAGGGTGGCCATTTGAAAACGAAACAGAGCTAACTTTGGGCACTCCAGGTCATTTGAGGAAAGTCGCTCGGACCCGTCGATTTTTGATCTTAGGGGGGACATTTTTTGGCATTTTCACCCTCTGAACTCCAAACCTCTAGCAACGGTGAGACTCATCCCCAAAATCTTAAAAGGAGAGAGGGGTTAAGTATAATACCCTATATTGAAGGTCTCTTGATCCTGATTACAATGGCCACCTTTGAAGTCTTTGCTATTATTTTCGTTCATATGACAGCTTGTCAAAATTTTAAATTAATTTTTTTAATGTATAATATTAAATTACCTGTAAGAGCAAGTTACTTTAAACTAAGAGGATATAATAAGGGCAAACGATTTTCAAAATAGGATATTATTCGAGGGTGTAATCAACCCCTAAAATTCAAGGGTAGATCACATCCTCGCCAGAAATATTAATTGATATGTAATTTTAAAGATCATTTAACCGTTATTATATCTTCAAAGTTTAAACAAGCTTGGTCTTACAGGTAATTTAATATTATACCTAAAAAAATTAAAAATCAAAATTTTGACAAGTCATATAAACGGAAATAATAGCAGATACTTCAAACTTGGGAGTTGTAATTAGGGTCAAGAGGCCTTTAAAATAAGTATCACTCAACCTCTCTTTCCACTACCGGGAAAAGTACATATTTCCCCGTTTCCCCTAAAATACAAAATTGACGCGTCCAAGCGTTTTTCCATAAATAACCTAGAGTGCCCAAAATAAGCTCAATTTTGTTTTTAAATGGCCACCCCAGTCACATCTAGTTTAAAGATAAAATTTAATGTTATGACATTATTCTCGTTTTTTACAAAACTGTTAATATTCATCGATGTTTTTTTTGTGGATGTGTGTGGGTTACCACGAATTTATGTTTTAAAGGTATGTACAATAAGGCTTATTTTTGTATTTTAATTTATAAATATATATTTAACTTTTTAAAAACAAAATTTGACAAGGGTTTTTATTCAGGACTTTTATGCCGAAGAATTTTCTAATAAAAGAATATTCAATGATTTTATGTAGAATCTCATGAGATATATTGAAATAATTTAAAAATTTAAAAATTAACAAAAAAAACGTGCGGCGCCCATGATCTGTATTCTTGTGATGTATACCCAGAAGCAGTTTTTTTTATGATTCAACTGAGATTAAAAATAGTATACACTTTATTTAAAAAGGAATGGTATAAAAACTTGATCATTAAATGAAGCTTATTCATTTCTTCATACTAGTAATTCAACACTAATCTTCTTTCTAATTAAACAAACATCGAACTCTATCAAACCTTAAAACCCCTTTTAATCGTGTTAGCTACCTTCCATTTTCATTAAATGTACTCCTAGTTTTTCCGATAATCTTATTGAGCCGGAAAAATGCGCTTTAACTTGTGCCAGGCACGTAAACCAGGTTATAAGAGATTAAAGCGATATTTATAGATATTGGTTGTCTGCAAACGGAAGGAAAGCGCATTGTTTTTAATCTTCGTTTAAATCTTTTTGGAATCGGGGCGTTTTGCATGCAGTGCAGGTTTGGGTTGGGTTGAAGGTCAAAGTTTCATTACCGGGGAATACACGGTCATGCAAACCTGAAACGCACTCGCATGAAAGCAAATGTTAAATGAAGCCTTTGATACACACGATTCAGATTTACCTGTCAGTTCTGCGTCAGTTTTGGCAGCTGGTGGCGTGATCAACTTAAACATAGGTGTGATTCAGCGAGAAGATTTTTTAAATTTTTGTCAATGTATTCATTACTCTTAACTTTCCAAAAGCATGGATAACCTTGGTACATAGTTATAAAATCACGCAATACGTCTTTCTGGCGCCAAAGAGCCATTTTGTTAACTCAAAACCAAAAATTTAACCTTGTATACGACGTTTCTAAACTGAAACGTTAACTGACGTGTCCTACACATGCACAAGTTGCACGACGCGCGCCACGAAAAATCAAACTCGGACATCAAGTTTCATTCCAAGCCAGATGTGGCAGTTTTTTAATACAGACGGTCAAATTTGCGCGCGAGCTTTGGCTTTTTGATAGAGCTAGGTATAGGCAAGGTTACCGTGAACTATCGGGAATGTGATCCGCCACACCAGGGAGGCACTCTGGTAGGAGCTAAAGGTATGCGCACATATAACGGCATCGGACGGACAGTACGGACGGTAGGCAACGGATTTTTTATCAGGGTATCGCACATTATTAGTAGGAGAGCTAGAGAACCCTTTGAGTAACGTTGGGCGTGTAAGGCTAGAAATTTGTTTAGCGATAAGTCTTAGCACAAGTACGACAATCATCACCTGGCAAGCATCAGCCCTGCACATCCTCAACCTTTATATTTTTTAAGGTAAAAAAATAAAACTTGAAGCTGTAAGCTTAAGTTTTTTCTAGTATTAACTTCATTCATGGTAAATTGTTAAAAAAAAATTGACAAGCGTTTCGATGAGCACAAGTACCTGCCAGGTGAACTAAAAGGTGTGGCTGATTTGGATGGCCATATTTCCAAAACTAATAAAATTAGATGTACCTAATGTGGTATTTTCTTAAAGCTCTTTTTAATAGTAATATAATATACAGGGTGCCTCATTAAAAAATAAACACTTTTTTCCACACTGTATATTATCACCAGTATCACCATTAAAAACCTTTAAAAGACCTTTAAGAAAACACCACATCAGGTACATCTAACTTTATTAGATTTGGACATATAGCCATCCAAATCAGCTACACCTTTCGGTTCGCCTGGCAGGCACTTGTGTTTCTCGAAAAAGCCTGTCAATTTTTTATTAAACCTTACTATGAATAAATTAAATCCTAGAAAAATTTTAAGCTTCACTTTCAAAAATATACAGGGTGATGATTGTCGTACTTAGCATGCTATGACTGATTATTACTAAAACCTTACTAGTGATACTGGCTAGGTTTTTTTCACTTAAGGGTTTTCACCTTTGACCTAAACTCAACCTATTCCTAGAAAGGATCTGAAACTCTTCCAGCTAACTATAGACCTATTTTACTTGTGTTAATTTGTTACAAAGTAAAGGAGAACTTCCTTAACTCGCACATTCTTAAATATTTGAAAAAGTACAACATTTTACATGATAGGCAGAATGGATTTTGTCACATACAAGAGATCTACAGCAGTTCTTCTTTCCCTCGTATCACACAACTGGAACAAATTTCTCAAGTTTCTAGGTGAGTCCCAAATTGATGCTCTTTATATAACCAAAGCTTGTTACCAGGTCTGGCATGACGCTTTTTTAACAAACTTCCCTCCTACGGTTTTCCAACTAAACACTGTCCTTGGCTTTCAAGTTATCTTACGGATCGACGTATATTGATGTTGTGGATGGCCACTTTTCAAGCTGTCACCAAGTTAATGTTGGAATATTTCAGGACTCAGTACTCGCACCAACTTTGCTTCTTCCTGACATTACTTTCTGTCTTCCACAAACAATTCCTTTAATACTTTTACTGGCAATAATACCCTTTACTCCATACTATAAATTCTTAAATCAATTCCTAAGCCTCACTAGGAAAGCAAACGCAGGGTGATAAAGATATTTCTACCTTCCTTTTATATTGAACTAGCCGACCCGTGCCCACTTCGTTGGGCTTTAATTCTATTTTTCCCTGAATTTTTGGTCCTCAAGTTTGATCATATTAAAATATATAAGTATTTAGCACCCCTGAATAGTGTAGCCTTCTGATTGTGAAATAATGTTTATGATCGGTTCAGTATCTCCGAAGATTAGACCTTACAAATAAACAAAGTACCAAACTTTACCTCTTTATAATATTAGAATGGGTTGAGACGTCAAAAGTCTCGTCCAATTTCAAAAAACATCAAATAGTTATCCTTTACTTATGAGCGTTATGCAAAGACATATTTAATCTTGCGGGCATCACATTTAAGAATAATCTTAACTAGTATAAACATGTTATATAACGGCAGCTTTTAAAATGCTTAGATTTTTCTTTCGAGCCAAGTGTTCTCTGAAGTATGGCTATTATATCTGGGGAATTGCGTCCCCCACAACCCGTAGCATCCTTAATTTTATTTATAGAAGAGCTGTTCGCCTTCTAATTGGTCCTTTATTTACAAAAAAGCTTTCTTCTTTTGGTCATCGTTAGGTTGAAGGGGATCTATTCCTTTTTTGTAAGTACCTTTACAGCTTCTGCGAGGAATTGTCCGGTACAATTCCATTACTTGCAGTTCCCAACAGACCTCGAGAACTCGTGGTACCGCAAGTATGCTTCCCTATACAGTCTAACTGGAAAGGTCCTAGACTTTCCACTTTGTTTTTTATTCGCAGGGATTCTAGAATGAAAACATTCTGCACATTATGATGAAAAATATACTATGTCAAATAATTGCTGTCTGTATCGCTTTAAAAATGTCTTTTGGTATAAATAATTATACTTTAGTCCCTGATGTCAGTTTCCGAGCTTTTGATGTTACTTTTATAGTCGAGAAAACTTTAAAAATTAATTAACAGCCCTAAACTACCCGGATACACAACTAATAATATCACTTTAAAAATTCTTTTAAAACACTAATAAAACACGCCGCGCCGTAAGGCTGATGTTGATTACTAACAAATTAATTTAATTTTGAACATAAAATAGTTGCCAAACTAATTTAACTTTGCTGTCATTTTAAACGGAACTTTAACTGTAATTAACAGTAAGGTAAGCCATGCATCTATATTTTGTAAATATTTGACGCAATCAGGAATATTTGTACAGGGTGTCACGATTTCGTTGCAATTGCAGGGTATCTCGGTTATTAATAGAGATAGAGACTTGCGGTTTTTGCGAACTGTTGTTACTTTTTGATAAAACGAAAGATGACACTAATGTTATATTACATAACGAGTATTGAAAGTCATATATTTCACACGAGTGGGAAGATTGTGCGACAATACCACGAGTGTAAAAATCACTTTTGACACGAGTCATGTACAATATTTCTCCCACGACTAAAAAGTATTTATCAATAATCTTAAATTATTTTTGGTGCCGAAAACGGTTTTCTGCCATTTTTATGTTTTTTTTTTTTAATAAATGGTTTTTACTGGTTTAAGACTCTTTCTTTTAAAATAAAACGCTAGTGGCGCTGATCCAAAATATCTCGTTTTTAATTAATTATAACTTAACAAACATGCGGGACCGGAGAATAACTAGGGGTTCTGGGCGGGGTACCTTACAGAATTACATGCACTGTTATGTCTTTCATTAAGTGTTTCATGGTAAAGAATAAACATCTTTAGTGTATCTAGTTATTACCGTTTAGTAGTTTAGCGGAATGTTATTGCCCGACTTTATTTTTCTAATTTTTTTATTCATCTCTCTCTCTTTCTTAGCAATCTCTCCATCTTACTATAGACCAATTTCAATATTCTCAATTCTTTGTAAAGTAATGGCAAAAATTAATTAATTCACAAATTCTAAAGTATTTAGAAAAACATAAAATCTTGCATGACAGGCAGTATGGATTTCGCCACAAAAGATCTACAGCAGATCTTTTTTCCTTTGTATCACACTGCTGGAATACGTCTCTTGAGTTTTTAGGTGAGTCCCAGATCGTTGCTCTCGATATATCCAAAGGTTTTGACCAGGTCTGGCATGCCGCACTTCTTAATAAACTTTCCTCCTATGATCTTTCAACTACACTCTGTACTTGGCTTTCTAGTTATTTATCTGATCGACGTATATCAGTTATTGTAGACGGCCATTCTTCAAGCTTTCACCAAGTAAATGCTGGAGTGCCTCAAGGCTCAGTTCTGGCACCAACATTATTTCTTCTTCACATCAACGACCTTCTCTCGTCCACAACTAATTCCATTCTCAGTTTCGCCGACGATAGTACCCTTCACTCCAGTTTTCAGGTTCCTAAACCCGTCACTAAACCTGATTTGGAAAACAAACGCAGAGCAATGCAGATATCTTTTTCGCAGGATCCTAAGTTAATATTGGATTGGGGCGCCAAAAATCTCGTTCATTTTAATGCATCTAAAACACAATAATGTTTCTTGTCGCGAAAAGAGTCATCAAATACTCATCCTCTACTTATGAGCGGCCAAGTTTTACAGAGCAAAGACACCTTCAATCTTGTGGGCGTCACATTTGAAAGTAACCTTAACTGGCATAAACACATGGTATCTATAGCCACGGCAGCTTCAAAAAGCTTGAATTCCCCTTTCGAGCCAAAAAGTATTTTCCCGCTTCTAATTTATACACTTTATACGTGTCCCAAATTCGACCTCCCTTGAAATATTGTTCTCATATCTGAGGCATTGCGTCCCCCACAACCCTAAGCATTCTTTCTTCTATTCAAAGAAGAACTATTCGTCTCATTAATGATCTTCACTTACAGAAAGGCTTTCCTCTCTTGCCCATCGTGGGGCTGTGGGGAATTTATTGCTTTCTTATAGGTACTTCCATGGCTTTTGCTCTAAAGAATTGTCCAGTATAGTTCCTCCACTCACGGTTCCCAACAGAGAAACTCGTGGTTCTGCGCGTATGCGTCTCTTTACGGTATAACCCTAGAGTTTCTAGAATGTGAAACCTGCTGCCCGCGGAGGTCTTTCCTTCCCCCCAAATCTTCAAGTATTTAAGTCCCGTGTCAACAAACTCCCTCTTACCTCGCTTAAGACACACACGGTACGTTAGTATTTAGGCTTCTAGCTTTCGTGGTTTGGCCAAAAAAAATCATTATTTTAAATTTTTAGGGAGTTTTATTTATCTTTTTAAAGTAGGATTGATTTTTTTAAAATATTAATTCTTAAAATACTTTTAAATAAATAATCGCATTATTTTCATGTTATCGAGCTAATTTAAACCTAAAAAAACTTAACTTCAAGGATTATTTAAAATGCATTAGATATTTAATCTTTATTTAATATCTTTCCAGCAAAATGGAAAGCTAGTTTGCATGAAGTGCATTTGGGGAGAGGAAGCAACCTCCCCGGATTCCAGACCCGTTATTCGGTCAGCTTTAAGCGACCGTTATGTAAAATTGCTGAGCTGCATTATCGCTTGATATGAGAAATTCCTTGATGGCTTTTCCCGTATGTTTACAGACGGGATAATAATATGATTTTAAATAGTTTTATTTACCAAAAAAGTGCTTGGTGCAGATCTTATAAAGCTAAAAATTTTACAAAAATAAACATAAAAATAAATTAAACCTACTTACAAAAAATACATACATAAAACTCACTAAACACCTAAAAATAATAAATTAATAAAAGGAAAAGAGGAAGTCGGTGAACCACTTATGTTATAAAAGTAATAAAGGTTTTTAATTTATTATTATTATTATTTAATCAGTAAACATACACTAAAAACCTACATAAATAACACCTATTCCTCTCAGGAAGCTGTAAGCGCAGAGCGGTAATGCTGCCTCTAGTAGGTATATGATCTAAGTACTTGGCACCGACAATATTGCCTCAAGTACGTATATATTTAGGTCCTAAAAACTGGCAATGGAAAATCGAAGAAAATTATTTTGTTGCCCAAACCGATCGAGAGAAATCGGTAACAGCTTCAGTTTCCGTTAAGTTAAAATGGATATAGGCTAATTTGTTGTTGTAGGTACTTCAAAATTTACTAAAAAGTGTTTTCAAAATGTTTAGGTTTGAAAAGTTTGATACCCTATATCTTATGTAAGAAAAATTTGCGGACCCATGTTTATATAAACTTCTTTAATTGAATTTGTTCCTGAATAAGCCTTCAATTTTTTTTTACCGCAATTAGGCCACCCTGTATACAGTCAACCTTTTTTTTAAGTCTTTTAAAAATATAATTGAATTTGTTCCTGAATAAGCCTTCAATTTTTTTTTTACCGCAATTAGGCCACCCTGTATACAGTCAAGCCTTTTTTTAGTCTTTTAAAAATATACCGGTGGTGCCATTTTAAAATTTTAAAGTTAAACCAAAAATAATAAAAATCCAGTGAATAGATCAAACGATTCAAATTTATTTTAAATATCGATATGACACTTTTTTTAAATCTAATGCTGCCTCCACACATTGGGCGGAGTTGTGACCGAACTATTTGTCGAAACATTTGGCAAACTGTTTGTAGTCAAGCGAACTCGAGAAAAGTTGGGCCAATCAAGACTAATGTAGACAAACTCAATGACCAGACCACACAATGGTTGTTTGCGAAAGTTTGTCGTAGTTGGCCTAATGTCTGGCGGTAAGAGTAAAGAGTTATAGGGGAAACCCAAAACCACAAAAAATTGTGGCGAGCGTGGTGTAGGGACTAACGTACCAGCCTCTCACCGCAAAGACCCGGGTTAGAATCTCGGTTTCTTACACTGGGTCAGAGACAAGAATGGGACGAGTAACTGGTCCTAACAATTTGTCCATTGTATTTATCTCTTTCTGGTTTAACGCAAGTTCCAATAAATATGTCTTTGTCTTTCATCATGGCAGGCTATCGTAGATGGAGCAATCATCGCTTTGCCCTGGTTGCCAAGTTGTTTACAATTTCTGCATGTAAACTTTAATGTCCTTTGGCTCACACCTAATTAAGAGAAAGAAAATATACCATGAATCGAATATTTTTAACTTGACAAACGTTGCCGCAGGCAGTCACGCCGAAATGTTAATCGATATTTGTGTTTGATATTTTTCAATGGCCGATTTGTTTGGACAGTTTGTTTACATTTTCTGTGATTTATTGTGTGTTTCGTGGTTTTTTACCTTTAATTGGGCTTTAAATATTGACTTTTATTAGTGATCACAGTGTATATATTAAATTTGTGCTTTTCAACAGATAATTTAGGGAAATATTGACATGGTTATCTGTAAGAAAAAATCTTTATAAAAACCAAATAAATGACATTTTTAATAAGGTGTGTGTAATTATTGAACTAAACCCCAATATTTTATATTAATAGGAAACAAAAACAAGTACCTAACATTAAGGGCAAAAATAGCACAGCCTTATAATTTGAATTTGGCGGGCAAACGATAAAGTAGACTCACGCGCCATCTGTGTTTGCCTTCCTTGAAGACAGACAAGGAAGGCCCAGCAGCTATCTTTCTCTCGGATAATTTATTTACATTTAGTTGCTCGTCTCATTGTTGTCTCTGACTGGGTTTTTAATAGCTCGTCACCTCACAGATAGTAGTGGCAAAGCCTCTGTGTAGTATTCTGCCAATCCTAGGTAGTAGTTATTTAAAAAATAACGTCCTTAGTGGCATTAACGTGTTGTAAAAAGGTGCTGTGAAAGTCAAAAACTGAATGTTTCAGTTAAATTAAGTCAAAAAATAAGTGGTGTCCCCATACAAAAAACGGTGTGTGTCGTCGGTGGCGCCAGATCGTTATATCGCCCGGAGGGCTAATTTAAGCATAATTAAGGAAGCGTGTTGTAAAGGTAGCAGATAATGAATGGGCAATGCGCACTTTTATTTTTAGCGTCTAAAAAAATGTAGACAAAAACATAAAAAAAACTATGCAGCGTAAACGCAAGAAAGTTAGTTTTATTTACAAAAAGTAATATTATCCTGTCAAAAACATAAAAATAAAAAAGGTTGGTCAAGTTTAATACCAAAATTATGCTTAGCTGTGGGCTTCGCCGCAAAAATAATGGAGATCTAAATAAGTGCCACGTTCTGTACAAAATCCAAATATGTATGAGATCTTAAAGCAAGTTAGATTTGACTTGGCCAGTTTTCATTACATCAGTAATTTTAATAAGTTACTTTACTAATTTAACTATATTTTTTTAATTCTGATAAAAACTGGCCAAGCCAAATTTATCCTTTATTTAAGATCTTATACATATTTAGATTTTGTACAGAACTTGGCACTAATTTAGATATCCATTATTTTTACGGCGAAGCCCACAGCCAAGCCTAATTTTAGTATTGAACTTGGCTCACCTTTTCACTTTTAAGTATTTGGTGGGACATAGATATGCAATTACACAAATGAAAGAATCGAGAAAATCATTACAGTATGTTGTATTAAAAACTTTATGTTTTATCCATCTATTATTGATCTGTAATACCTTAGAAACGGAATATGTTATGGTAGCAATAATACCTGCTATCACACCTAGGGCATTATAAGCGGGCATTATAATAATGCCCTAATGCGCTAATATGGAAATTTTATTGTTTATCCAATTTTATTTCTCTCACAATAAAGATCAAGTTTATACAAATTTTTTTTTTTTTAAATACTAAAAATTAAACTTTATTTCCAAAATAAAAATTACAATTTGGAAATATCCCGGAAAATGTAGCTGATCCCACTATAGAATGGTCGGTGTTTTTTGTGATGGTAGCAGCGGTGGTAGCACTAACGCTATTTTGTATAGAAGAACAGTCCATTAATATTTTAATATTTGTTCTCCTTCCAAAACTTTAGACTTCTTCGGGACGTATCCTTTCGACTTAACTTTTAAAAAGATATGAGACGATGGTATTGCGAAATGTCTATATTTTCATAGACCATCAACGTAGACCTTAGGGTGGAATACTTGGTCCAGAGAGAGTTCGGACTGTATTTTTCCGACTAAAAATAAAAAGTTTGTTAAACATTTGTATTAAAATAAAATCAATAACTTACCAGTTCCTGAAAATATGCCATTAAAACGGTTTCGGTTATTTGAAGAATTGCGTTCGCATCTTTCCAAATACCAAATATGCCATACTTCCGATCACACTGTTGCCTTGATTTAACTGGCAAAAGATTTTCGGTCGCTTTTATGGCCTTTTCTCTTATATTTTGTGAAATTTCTTCCATTTTGAGCAAATCGTTAAATAAAAATGCCAACTGACTAACTGATAGAAACATCAAAGTCAAACTTAACACCAGTCATTATCTACTGACGTATACAGGTACAGGTGCAACTTATTTTTATATTGCGAATAAATAATGTAATTAGTCATTGAAAAACTCTTTTTGGGTAAAATAAAGCATTGTATGCACCACGGGCCTTACTGGACTATAATGCCCATCAGGTCGAAATCTAGCCCTCGGGCCAGAGGCCTTCGGGCTTTTTCGACCTTCAGGGCATTATAGTCCTAGTAACGCCATTGATACATAAATAGCTATAAATTACACCTATTAATTTTGTTTTTAATAATGATTTTTTAGTATAATGTTTTTGTATATATCTTTTCTCGATAGCCTTTTAAAATAGCCTTAGGAAATAAATATTTTCCATTTAAATAATTCCCAAAAATACGCATCTTAAGTTTGATATAAAGTAAGCCCAATTACTTTTAAATAAGCCCTTGAACAATCTTGGAAAACGAAATCTATTATCGTAAGAAGGATTGAAACGCAAAGCAATCTGGAACTAGACACATAAAATCCTCTTATCTACGTCTAAACAAGATTGTTTTTGATCGATAATCTAATTTGCCATTCCTATGAATACTGAGATTCGTGCGCTTTTGATAAAGATTACGTTCGGTAAAATAAACTACCCTTATTTATATGTACAGATAGTCCAGGAGGCAGCAACGTCGAGAAAACAGCAAATTTTAGGTTGGGTGATTTTTTCCTTCGGTTAGATCCTTGGCTGTCTGGCCGGAGGTAGGGGTTGCGTTAGCGCCCAGCTGTCACCTTGACATTTAGAGCTGTCATTGATACGTCAAAAAATTGCAGACTTTGCTCATATATTATCGTTTCAAGTTTCCTCAATATACCGAATGGTTTAGAAGTTAGAAGGGGAGCGACTGCATGATTACCCATGATAAAAGTGTCTGGCAATAAAAAACATAAGTTTGGTAAACCTGTCTAAAGACAAGAAATTAAAAATTAGGTTTCTTAAAAGTTTTCCAAATATTGGAATATTTCTTGTACAGGTAGGATGCGAACTAATAAACGAAACCACTACCGCCAGCCAGATAACCCAGGTTCTATTAGGAAGAGGAAGGGGAACAACATATCAAAAAATCAGCTGACCTAAAAGTTTTTTTGAAAACATTGCATCTTCCTATACAAAGAGATAGTGAGTGATTGAAGCCTATAAGATGTTAAATATTGAAAACAAAGAAATTACATTTATTGAAGAAAAATAAATTAAATGGTTTAATTTATACAGTGCCTATCTAAAGTAAGAACCAATTTTTGAATTGTTCGGTATTTTTCCATAAAAAAAGGAGGCAACCAAATTGTAGGCAAGAAATGACACATCACTTTTAAGACCGCTGGCGGATATTTTTTAACCGTGAAATATCAAGTTAATACTTTTACCAACTACAAAATTCTTTAAAAATTACCCTAATACCTGTTTTTGATGGATATATTTCCGAAACTAATAAAGTTAGATATACTTAATGTGGTAATTTCTAAAAGGTGTTTTAAATCCCTTCGCAAATATCTTCAAAACGGTTGCTCAGAGCGATTCTTACAAGGCACTTTTTTGTGAAGAAAGAATGGGAGAGTTTACTGAATTATTGAGACAGTACATACAGAGTAGAACAAAAAACCAACTAGACACATAAAATCCTCTTATCTAGGTTTAAACAAGATTGTTTTTGATCGATAATCTAATTTGCCATTCCTATGAATACTAAGATCCGTTCGCTTTTGATAAAGATTACGTTCGGTAAAATAAACTACCCTTATTTATATGTACAGATAGACCAGGAGGCAGTAACGTCGGGAAAACAGCAATTTTAGGTTGGGTGATTTTTTCCTTCGGTTAGATCCTTGGCTGTCTGGCTGGAGGTAGGGGTTGCGTTGGTGCCCAGCTGTCACCTTGACATTTAGAGCTGTCACTGATACGTCAAAAAATTGCAGACTTTGCTCATATATTATCGTTACAAGTTTCATTAATATACCGAATGGTTTAGAAGTTAGAAGGGGAGCGACTGCATGATTACTCATGATAAAAGTGTCTGGCAATAAAAAACATAAGTTTGGTAAACCTATCTAAAGACAAGAAATTAAAAATTAGGTTTCTTAAAATGTTTTCAAAACCTTGGATTATTACCTGTACAGGTAGGATGCGAACTAATAAACGCAACCTCTGCCGCCAGCCAGATAGCCCAGGTTCTATTAAGAAGAGGAAGGGAAGCAACATATCAAAAAAACAGCTGACCTTTAAGTTTTTTCGAAAACATTGCATCCTCCTATACAAAGAGATGGTGGGTGATTGAATCCTTTAAGATGTTAAATATTGAAAATAAAGACAACATTTATTGTAGAAAAATAAATAATAATAATAATAAAAGTCTTTGATAATTTTCTAGAAACCTGCGGCAACTCCGATTTTAACGAAATTTGGTGTATGGGGGTTTTTGGGGCGCTGATTACGAATCTGAAAGATTTTTTTAACGGAAACGTTTCGTTCTTGAGATATTCATCATAATCAAGCTAATTTTTACTATATTCCCCCTTCTTTTTGCACACAATTCTTAATTTAAAGCTAAAGTGTCACACAATATTTGATTATCACCTTTTAAAACCCCGTTTTTCTACGTTTTTTACATTATTTTTGCATTAAATTGCGCGGCTTTTCTTTGATAATGCGGCAACCATACATACACATAGGGCTTCATGGCACACTGGGATTGAAATAATTAAAAGTATAGCTATGCAAATTAATGCAAAAATAATGTTAAATACGTAAAAAAACGTTGTTTTAAAAGGTGAAAATCAAATTTTGTGTGCCACTTTGGCTTTAAATCAAGAATTGTGTGCAAAAAGAAGGGGGAATATTGTAAAAATAGGATAAGTTTAAATTTTAAGTCTGATGATAAATATCTCAAGAACCAAACGTTTCCGCCATAAAATTCGTGATCAGCGCCCCAAAAACCCCGTATACCAAATTTCGTCAAAATGGGAGTTGCCGCAGGTTTCTAGAAAATTACCAAGTCTTTATTAAGAATTATACAAATAAAAATTCTTAAAGGGCGAAGCCTAGCTAATTAAGATTAGCTACTCAGCATTAACCTTTTAATATTTTTGTATAAAGAATTCTTAATATCTATCACATAGGCTCATAGGTTTATAACTAATTATAATTAATATATTTGTTAATATTTATAAGTAGTACAATAAGCAAAAATACATAATCATTTATCTACCTTATCGCCAATGACCCTGATTATCAAATAAGACTAATTTAATTTTTGCTTAAAGCATGGTAAGATTGACATGCAATGCTAAATATAAATTCATTAAAACATTTAACAGCATTATAGGTAAAACAACGCTGCAATATAGTTTTCCTGTGTTGAGGCATAGTAAGAGTATTTAACCTTAAAAGGATATTGTGAACGTCACCCCGAAAATGCAGCCTAGATCTTAGATAGAATGGGGTTGATGTTTTAAATAGCTTGTATAGTAACACCAGCTGGTTTTTAAATAAATTATTTATGTTTAACCAATTTAGTTAATTAATTTTCTCAGATATATGAGCATATTTTTTTAAATTGAAAATAAAGCAACAACAATAATTGTTTTGTATCTTTTGTAGCCGTTGTTTATCATCTGTGTTAGACAAGGATAGTACAAAGTGCCACAATAAGATAGTACTGAAATTACATATGATTCACATAGTTTTTTTCTGACTGTAATTAAGAATATGCTTATTTGCATACAATAGCTTTAATGCCATATATGATTTTTTGCTTAGGTTGGATATGTGTTGAGTAAATCTCAGCTTGTTATCAAACATCATCCCCAAATTTCTGGCAGTATCAGCAAAATTCAAGGGCTTATTATCGACACGCAGATGCAAATATTCTTGTAAAAATTTAGCACATCCATCAGGGGAAAATAACATTACTTGTGTTTTTTAGTGTTTAACTTTAAGCTATGTTTGTCACTATATTCAAGTACTTTTTGCAAATCAAAGTTGATATTAACCTCTATACTTCATTATAATCTGATGGATTAAATGTGTACAGAAGCTGCTTGTCGTCAGCATATGAGGGAACCTTACTAAACTGTATTGTGTTGCCAATATTAAAGGTATATAGTATAAATAAATAAACACACACAAAATCCCACTATCTACGTCTAAACAAGATTGTTTTTGATCGATAATCTAATTTGCCATTCCTATGAATACCGAGATCCGTGCTCTTTTGATAAAAATTACGTTCGATAAAATAAACTACCCTTATTTATATGTACAGAGATGGTGAGTGATCGAAGCTTATAGTATAGGAGGTAGCAACGTTTTCGAAAAAGAATTGTAGGTCAGCTAATTTTTTTGATATGTTGTTCTCCTTCCTTTTCTGGATAAACCCTGAGCTGTTTGGTTGGCGGTAGTGGTTGCGTTTATTATTTCGCATCCTACCTGTTCAGGTAATAATCCAAGGTTTCAAAAACATTTTAAGAAGCCTAATTTTCAATTTTGTGTCTTTAAATAGGTTTACCAAACATATTTTTTTTATTGCCAGACACTTTTATCATTGCTAATTAACAGTTTTTTTTTTTTTATCTTTGGATAATCCACGAAGGCTGAAAGCCTAAATACTAACGTACCGTGGGTGTCTTAAGCAGGGTAAGAGGAAGTTTGTTAACACGCACCTTTTAACTTCTCAACCGTTCGGTATATTTTGATGAAACTGAGAACGATAATATATGACTAAGGTTTACATTTTTTGACAGATTAGTGACAGCTCTAAATGTCAAGGTCACAACTGGGCGCCAACGCTATCGTCAGCCAGACAGCCGAGAATCTACCCGAAAGAGGAGGGAGAACAACAAATCAAAAAATCAGCCAACCTAAAATCCTTGTTTTTCCGACTACCCTTGCTACGCCCTGGACTATTATAATATATGCAATATTTAAAACATAGACATCAAAATAAAAAAAAATAAAAATAAAATGCCTAAAATCAGGTCCTTCTAACTTTTGAATTGTTAGGCATTTTTTCATAAAATTTATGGACTTTATTTATAAAGTCATACACAACATAAACCAAACTGTAAGCAAAAAAATTACAGATATTAATGTCAAACTGAAAGCTGGGCGCCATTTTGAAATAAAAAGAGATAAACAGAAAAAAGGGTCTTGCGGCATATCATTTTAAAGCTCCGGACGAATACGTTATAACATTTGAATATAAATAAAGTCAATATCGTTACCTACCACAAAATGGCAGTCCTTTAAAAATTACCTGAATACTCGATTTAAATTGTCTAATTTCCGAAACTAATAAAGTAAAAAGAAAAAAAGAAGAAGAAGAAAATACCACATTAGGTATATCTAAGTGTATTAGTTTTCGAAATATGGTCTTCAAAAATAAAGTATTTAGGTAATTATTTTCTGTTCTAGAGTTATAAAGTACTTGTCAGGAGCTTTAAAATTATGTCTTATAAGACCCCCCTTCTAATATATATTTTTGTTAATGGTGCCTAACTTTCAGTTTGTCATTTATACAGGTTGGCCCACCATATTCGACACGGTCTGTAGCTGGATGTCTCAAAAAAGTGTGACGTATCAAAGTTATATTTTTTAAATGGAACACACTATATTTTATGACGGTTTTAGATTCTACATAAAAAAATAATTTAAGTTTGTTAATAGTACCAAGTGTCTAATTTTATTCGTTTTTGTAATATTTGATTTTTTTGAAAAATGCAGAGGTAAAATTAAATTGATTTTACTTTAACACTTTTAACACTTTCAACTTTAAAATGTGTAACAAGATTAGAAAAAGTCTGCCATATCATACGTGGGTCAAATCAAGATCAAATATTATACAGGGTGATCAAAAAATAATTTCAATTTTTCAGAAAATCAAATAGCCATATCTCTCTTATTTTAAATGGAACACCCTGTATTTTTTACGTCACATGATGACAAATAAAATACTCTTTCAAATGGTGTATAGGTTGCCTATACCTATCTTTTGTGCTTTTTGAGTAAAATCTGTTTTTACAAATTTATCCAGCTACAGACCGTGTCGAATATGGTGGGCCACCCTGTATGTCATTTCTTACCTTACATTTGGTTTATGTTGTTTTACTAAAGTCCTCAAATTTTTATGAAATAATATAAAACAAACCAAACCATATATCTGAAAGCAGTGGCGTAGCTCGGTTTGAGTAAAGAGGGCGGTATGGACCTTAAAGTGGCTTGGCGATATCTCTTTAAATGCGATGCCAGTATAAATTTACGCGCTTGTTACATAAGTTTAGTTAATTAATAAGTTAAATATGTATATTTTGGTAATGCAACGAGACGCCAATGACAGTTCAATCTTTTTTTTAATTAATTATTTTTGTTTACAGTTTTATTTAACTTTGGCAAAACTTTACCTGGTTTACTTCACGCACCCCCACACCCCTACTATTTCTAAAGAGATAATTTAACAAATTGAATCGGTTTCAAAGCAAAATTTATTGCAACCCTAGTCAGCATCGTACTTATACAAAGCCTTATCAACGACAAAGTGTCAAAACTTACTTAACTTTTCGTTTTGTTTAATGACCCAATTTCTCCAAACTTTAGAGTTAGGTTACTCTAACTTCATTAAGTAATTACCAACTTAAAACGTTAAAAATTTAGTGATAAATAAGTATAAAACTTTCTTGAAATTAATGTTTGTTTTATTTGTTTTGAATACAAATATAAACACTTACCTCTCACAAGTTTTCTTAAAATAATCCTATATTAGTAAGTTACTGTCTTTCCCTGTAGCCCAACCCGACACCCACAGTACTTTGGTACCTACAATTAGGTATAGGCCTTCGTGGGCTGTTACAAATATAAAAAAGTTTTTTAATAAGTTGTCGTTTTATTAAGCGGTTATATCCAGTTAGAAAACCGAAAAAAGACCATTTTCAAGATTTTTTTTCTAAAAAGCCTTTTTAGTTTATTAATTTGAAATTTAAAAAATATATATATTCCTTATACTTTTAGCAATATTTTCACATATTTAATTTGTCAGAAAAATTATTTTAAAAGCCTTTGTAGCCGATGTCCGGGTGCTTCTCTAAAAAGATGTTTTGCGGTGACCGCTATATCTCTGAATTGGATCATCTTAATTAAAAAAACAAACATATCTAGTTTTAGAAATGTATAATCTGTAAGTTAACTAAAGGAATATGCAATCTTTTTTGACAAAAGGGCGATTTCTCAGACACAAAAATCGATTTCGGACCCCAAATTTAGGCCTCTAAATATTTATTAAAAATCAAATAATTATGGCAGAAAGGCTTTAGATATATTGCTAAAAAATATATCTTAAAAGTTGGTATCAAAATTTGAGAGCAGTCGGTTTAGTAATTTTCCAAAAATTGTAGTCACTCGCTTTGAAAACACTGCTTTGACAATCCAAGAAACCTAAATCAAAGAATACCAATCCATAGAACTCCACAAGTGAGATTTCAGCGTATCCTAAACATTTTTAGTACCTACCGCGACCAACAGATGGCGAAAGTGGTACGATGTCGCTTTGCTAATACGATTACCATCAGAAATTGATAGCAGTCGCTGACGAGCAGTCGGCCCGATCAGTTAAAGTAAGGATATACGCAAAATTTAATAAAAATAAAATCCCCGATAAATGGACCCAGTATCCATAAGATTATTAAATTTATTATTTCAGAATAGGAAATATCGATGCGTTTTTACAAAACATCGTAAGCGACATTCGCCAATTTTACGGGGGATTTTTCTTCCCATCGCGTTATTTTTAAAGAAAAACCGAGATCTGAATGTTTTTATTTTAGATTTCTTCTTAATTTGAACTACAAAACAAACATATTTAACATTTAATGTCAAAATTTTCAGAATCTCCTAAAAAAAAGCTAAACATTTTAAAATTCTAAACCTAAATAATAGTTAATTTTTAAATTTATTATTTTTATTTAATTTATCTTGGCTTGCCACCAAAACGTCGATTTTTAGTTCTCTATTTACTTGCTTTATTTTTGTTGGTTTTTGGTACTATTAATTTATTTTTTGGCGTGTACCCAAATAACTACCATTAATTAAATGAACCGCCGAACCAATATAGAACATATCTTCATCTGAAATAAAGCCAATGAAAAAAAAACGTTTCCCGTAAAACTGACGAATGTCTCTTACGATGTTTTGTCAAAAACCCATCGATATATCCTATTCTGAAATCATAAATTTAATAATCTTATGGATACTACCATTTATCGGGGATTTTATTTTTATTAAATTTTGCGTATATCCTCACTCTAACTGATCGGGCCGACTGCTCGTCAGCGACTGCTATCAATTTCTGATGGTAATCGTATTAGCAAAGCGACATCGTACTACTTTCGCCATCTATTGGTCGCGGTAGGTACTAAAAATTTTAGGGTACGCTGAAATCTCACTTGTGGGTTCTATGGATTGGTATTCTTTGCCTAAACACTTAGTTGAAAAAAATTACAAATACGCGCATCTCTCTGAAACTGTTTAAAGGATTAATTTCAAATTTTCACTGAATTTACGTCAGCTTGCTATATCCCGGGACCAGGACCAAAGCAGTCCCATTCTTTTTAGATAGACGTTTAGAGTATACCCAACAAAAAAGACCATTGAATAAATAAATCCGCCTAACCACTATAGAGCATATGTTCAATTAAGGCTAATTTTGTCAAAGGGCGTCTATTTCGAAGTTTTCGAAATATCGAATTATTACAAGGGAGTTGAACGACACCAGTATACATCTTTTTTTTAACTCTAAATTTAATTTGTTATTCCATAAATAGTATTTTTACAACTTCGGATTTATGAGCACTCAGAGAGAGAGAGAGACACCCTAATAAATGTTAGTACCTATCCAATTTTCTTTTACGAACACTTAAAGAAAAACTACTTTTCTCCAATTTCATCGCGGCCATTCCGTCTCAAACAACGAATCAAAAGAAACGGTTGATGTCTTCTTCAAATATTTCATTCCTTAAGAACTTTGTTTCCCTAATAAATTAATTAAAATATATTTTTTTAGTTCATAACTTCTTCATTTTTAAAACGTTTTGTAAAGTAATATAAGTTATAATAAATACCTATTTTAAAATGTCTTTGTATGAAAATATAATAAAAATACCTGTACTAGAGGCCCCAAAATATAAATTTAGATATATCCATATTTTAAAACTTTACGAAAAAGATAGTAAGATTTTAATACATGGCTCAATCAACTTTTATTTTTTTTAACGAGAATCACCCCATCCCCAAGTTTTATTAGTCACTATTTTATAAAATTTAAATTAACAGTAATCCTTAGAATAGTATCAATAGTTTTATACTACTAAAAACGCTTTTATATTTTTATATGGGTATGCCACTTATAAGGAAAACATTATACTATGTTATACTATGTTTTTTTTTAATTGTCCAGTTTAAAATCTGTATCTCCGTTGGACAACCACGATAATTTTTAAAATCAAAATATAAATGACGTAGTAGTATAGTAAGAACATTTTTAAAGCGCAAATTCGGTACCCTTTGAAAATAATACAAAAACATAAAAAAGGCCGCCTACAATCAGACTATTTTTACAAAGGCGCCGCTATCCTTTACAGTGACGCGCCGATACACTATGGGATAGAAATCCATTATTTTGGCAAAAAGTAACTTTGAAATTTTAACGGCTCATGCTGTGTATTTCAAAGTAGATACTCCAAACTACATGTACGCAAAATTATAAAAGGATATGACGACTTCTATTGGGGTAATAAGAAACTTAAAAATGTATTTTAAGTAAACACAAATATACAACATTTAATCTACTTAGTTTATCATTAGCCTTGTTTACTAAAAAAGTAAAATAGTTTAAATAATAAGAGCTATTGTTGTGTTTCCGATGCAGTCTCGCGAAGTCTCGCTACTTTTGTCAAAGATTTTTTACCTTTTTCTTTATCAGTTTTTGTACTTATAATTTCCTTCCTACTTTTTGCTACTTTTGAGTGTAAGGACAGAGACAAGATTTTTTTATAATTTATAAGGTTTTCCATTTTAAAATTTAATGTTTTGTCCTACACTGTATATCCTAAAAGATAAAAGCATTCTGATGAAAGATATGGATTCTACAGAATCTACCTAACAAAACAGTGTTTTTTATTTATTTTATACGTTAAAAAATAAAGAAAGTTGGGAAGATGTATCTCTATTACGCTTCTAAGAATAATTTAAAATTCTTTTTCAGATTTGGATGGTCAAATTTCCGAAACTAATTGGGATAGACACATTAAATGAAGTATTTTTTTAAAGCATTTTAAAATATGTTTTTGGTGGTGATATAATATTCAAGGTATTGCATTTAAAAAAATTATGCCTATTGTCGTACCTTGTATATCATATGAGATAATAATCATCGGATTACTGATTAGAATTAATACTACTGAATTAACCAAACAAGCTGATATTTTAGTTTATTTTGTGCAATAAAAATAAAAATGTTAAGGGGTGTGTAAATTTATAATAACATATATTAAGTTTTTGGTTTCCAAAAGCATTTGTAATAATTTATAATATTTTTCCAGTAGAAATTACCTCATTTTAAGTTAGATTGGTAAGTTTCAGAATTTTGACCAAAAAATTAATTTCTATCCCATAGTGCGATGACCAGCTGCATCAACCGGCATATCATAAAGGAAATTTAGCAAAGGCGGCCGCGAAGACAATCATGCCGATTTATTTGCTTTAAACTTTTTGTGATTTTTTTGTCTTATCAAAGAGCACCGAATTTACATTTTTAAACTGTTTCTTCTATACATGGTGGCGCCTTTTTGTTGACCCTGCAGGGTACAGCGGAAACTAAAAGAGATAGTAGACATCTGATTGCGCAACCTCGATTTTAATTTTTGAAATAAATTCAGTGGTGAAAGTAAATCATGGCTAACTTGATTCGTTTTGGAGTTACAAAGTGTTTTTAAGTTTTATCAATTTGGCCAGGCACTCGTAACTTGCTTAATATTAAAGATAAAAAAACATGTAAGTAGAAAAGTTTTAGAGATTTTTATGTATAATTCAGTAGCGTACCTATATTTTTTCCATTGACTTTTAATTTAAAGATATAACAAAAAGTTCGTTTTTTTAAAGGAGCACCCTGTATATTTTATATTCAGTTAAAAAATCTCTGGTAGTTTTGGAAATATGACCATGTAAATCTAAAAAATAGTAGATATATACACTTTAAAATTCCCAAAATTTTATTATTTTAAATGTGATACATTTTTAAATGTTTTTAAAATGTCTTTTTAATGGTAATAAAATATACAGGGTTTTCCATTTAAAAACCCAATTTTTTGTTGTAACTTTAAAATAAAAATCAATGAAAAAATTTAAGTACGCTACTGAATTTTACATATAATTCCTAAAACTTTTCTATTTAAAATTGTTTCTATCTCCAATATTAAGGGAGTTTCAAGTGCCTGGCCAAATTAACAAAATTTGAAAAACCCTAGTAAACTTACTACAGTGATGATATTAAAATAGTTACCACTTAATCTTTTAAATTTCTTTTTTTTAAATAGAAATGGGAATCATGTAGACCTCGTTTTAAAGGCCCTTTAATTCTCTACTCAACGCCACTATGTTTATGAAAATCGGCTCAGCCGTTCCACACTTAGAACCGTTTGAAATTTGGCTTAAATACCGTACAAACAGTGCGGTTTTAATGAAATTGGCTTGTAAGTCTAGAACGGCCTCGCCGATTTTCAAAAACAAAGTGGCGTTAAGTAGGAATTCAAGGACCTTTAAAATGAGGTGCGACATGACCTCCATTTCTATTTGCAAAAAAATGTTGTCAGTGCCCCTTAATACTAGACCATGTGACCAAAGTATTTTAATGCCAAAAAGTAGCTTAAGTTTCACACAATTTTACACAAATTTTACCCGATCTTAATATCTTAACCCATTTAAAAGTTAGGGGAAGAGAACTTTTAAAAACCGCAATGTATGTACAAATTGGAGCTAAACTTTAAACGCCTGTAACTCTAGAACGACTGGACCGATTTTTAAACATAAAATGGTGATGAATAGAGAATCGAAAGGCCTCTAAAAGTTACACATAAACCCTCCTTCCATTTAAAAAGAACGTTGCTAGTGTCTTCCAAACCAAAATTATTTTTATGTCAAAGAGTAGGTTACGTGATACCCTTTTACCCAAATTTTACCCGATCTCAATACCTTGTCCCATTCAAAAGATAAAGGGGGGACTCTTTTAAGATTCTCACTGTATATATCACTAAAGGTGGTAGTAAGATATTTTTTGGTTTACACAGCCTACTAAGCAAACAATTTTCTCGAAAACCGTTCGTTTTATCACAAAAATGGAAAAAAACAAATATTTGGATTTTCTGTGGCCATTATGCTGGTGTAGCTTAACTTTTAAAATTTATCTTGCACATAAAATTTTGGACATCAACAGGCTTAACCCCTAATAATACCCCCCTATGGTGGAAGAAACTTTAATAAATTAATGGGTTTTTACCTTCTTTAAGACATACAATAATATATCGTTTTAACTGATAGGGATGTGCAAATTTTCGTGAAATTTGATGCGAAAATCTGCCACAGTTTTTTTACCCAATTTGCGATGATTGCAGGTTGGAGGGGTTTTTGTTTTCAGTTTATGTGACCTTAAAAATGAGCTTCTAAAATATTTGTACTGAATTTTAAAACACCCTGTATTCATATAAAAACAATATTGCACAGCACATTTTACTGCCCACCCTCTAGATTTCTCTGCCGGATATCGCCCAACTTAAAAAAATCTTCAAGTAATTAATATTTTTTAATAAATAATGGTGTTTTGCATAGTGCTCAATTTAAATTTTCTCCTAAGCGTAAAAAAACAAAAATAAACTCTATGTTCCATCGGACAGTTCAAAGTTTAAAAAGTTTCTGTTGGACAACCTGGAACACTGGTTACTTGGTTGTCCGTAGGGAAATTTGATTGTCTTTGGGATATGGTAATATGGCTTAATGATTGACAAGTTAATTAGCTCTGTTGGAAGTGACGCCCTGCCTTTTAATCCTGTTGTTGTGGGTTTGAATTATGTGTACATGAGATGTACCTAATGTGGATTTTTCTGGTTTTATCATTGAAACGTTAAAACTGTTTAAAGTGCTTTGCTCACTGCAGATTACAATTAAGCGAATGATAATACCTATGATTAAAAATAATAATAATAATAATAAATATTATATTATTTTTTTGTATAAAAATATGAAAATTTAAAAAGCCTGACAAAAAGTTGATTGATACATACATACGTTTCAATAATTTAAGCAGCGGTAATTAAAAATCTTGTATTACACTTTAAAAAAATCTGTTAAATTTTTTAGAACACTCTTCTGTTTTTCATCTTTTACCTAAATATTAACACCACATTTCTGGATTTTATGTCTACCTCATACAAAGAATACTTTACATCACTCGTAAGAATTCTAAAAGTTATTAATAATATACCTTAACTTTTCCAAGTTCTCTCATCACTTTCGAAGGTTTCCGAAAACGCCCGAACTATCTATTGAGAACTTTTATGCTATCCTGTACTATGGAATTTTCGCAATATTTCTCCAAAATTCTAGATCATTCTTTACTCTTCCACATTACTATAAAAGGGCGACAGAAAACCTTCGAAGGATTAGTATAAATTCGACTTTCGTGGTGTAAACTTCAAGACATTGACAAGTAAAGATTTTATGTTTATTTAAAAACTTGTATTACACTTTTTAAAAAAATCTGTTAAATTTTTTAGAACACTCTTCCGTTTTTCATCTTTTACCTAAATATTAAAACCACATTTCTGGATTTTATGTCTACCTTACACAAAGAATACTTTACATCACTCGTAAGAATTCTAAAAGTTCTCGATGCAACCAAAAATAAAAGACAAATCCTAGACGAAGTGGCAGCTTTAAAAGAAACATCATGCAGCCATTCAGTAGTCTGATTCGTTATTTGAGACACGAAATTTACTAAGTGGTTCTATAAATGGAATTTCTCGTTAAATATTTTTCAAAGAAAATTTGGTACATATTGTTGAAATTCCGCATTTACTTTCGTGTACTCAGAATGTGGAAATATTACAAGAAATTCATTTTTCAGTTCTGAGCATCAAAGTAAATGGTAAATTCAAACTCTTTGGTAACTTGGCAAAGAGATATTATACAGTGTGTCCAAGATAAGGATCCTAAGCATGGGAGTCTCAGTACCTATTGGAGATACAGCTTAGGTTAAATTAGGAAAAAGTTGTGTTTTTAAAGCTTATTTACATGCCGTTTAAAAACTTGAAAAATTTTATGGCCTGCTGAGATATTTGGCAAAAACGAAAATTTGACTATATCGATTTTATTTTTTCTGACTTTATTTGAAGAGATATAAAAAAACTAATAACACTTTTTCATTGGCACTTTTTAGCTACTATATGATGGTATTTTTAGATTTTATACCCGACGTTTCGTTTTCAAGAAACCATCATCAACTTTATTTTTTATATGGCTCGAAAAAAGTACACCCTGTATCTGATCCCATTTTTATTACAAATTCAACGATGTATCACATGTCATATTTTAATTTTTAGTTAAAAGAAAAATTGCATTTTTCTATTTTTTAAGGTTATTTTTAAGTAGGCCTTGCAAACAAATGCTTGGACGTTAATACCTGTTACCGTATCTGCAACATAATTAATTATCATTATAAAATAGTATTTGTCGTTATTACCCTGTTTGTCAAGTTGTTGTTTTAAGAACAATTGTTCTTATTGTTACTGTTGTCTTTATACGCAATACGCATTACTAGACTCAACAAAATCCGCGTGTTAAAAAAAAACCAGAAACATCAAGAACGTTTTGGGTTTAATATGTGGCGTGGAATTTTAGGAACTAAATACCAGGTCCATGTATTTACCATAATTCAATAACTGCAGAAATAATACCTTCATTTATTTTTGCAGCACAAAATGTAGCATGTTAGCATGTCAAACTTATCTTCATGGCTATAATGGCCATCCTGCATATTCGACCGTAATAATACAATAAGATATTAGCTATTCACCAATAAACAAAAATGGAGACAACAGTAACAATAAGAACAATTGCTCTAAAAAAACTCGACTAGCAGGGTAATAAGGCCAAATACTATTTTATAATGGTATTAAATTATGTTACAGATACGGTAACAGGTATTAACGTCCAAGCATTTGTTTGCAAGGCCTACTTAAAAATAACTTTAAAAAATAATAAAAATGCAATTTTTCTTTTAACTAAAAATTAAAATATGACATGTGATACATCGTTGAACTTGTAATAAAAAATAGGATCAGATACAGGGTGTACTTTTTTCCATTTTACGCGAAAATAGGGTTCTTATTATGAAGGAGAAGGTCAGGTATTGCAAAATAAAAATAGAAAAATATGTTTTTAGTTTTTAAATTTTTACAATTCAAAGTTTGCATATAGACTTGGAATTAAACTCCAAGTAAGTTTTTGGTAATTGTCTAGAAAGTTGCGGCAACTCCGATTTTCACGAAATTTGAAAAACTGAAGTTTTTGGGCGCTGATTAAAATTTTTTTCGGAAACGTTTTGTTCTCGAGATCATCAAAGTTAAAATTCAAACTATCCTTAGTTTCATCATATTAAGCCTTTTAGCCACAAAATTCTTAATATAACACTAAATTGGCATACAATATTATATAAAAATCTTTTAAAAACCTATTTTTCAGTTGTTTTACACGATTCTTTCATTATATTCTAAATCTTTTTTCCTAAAACGCTGCAACCATGCATACACCTATGTGAATGAATGTTTACAGACATGGCTACTTAATTTAAAGTAAACCTTTTATATTTATAAAGAAAGGCATATAATCAATAAAAACATGTTTTAAAAAGGTTTTTTTTTTTAATGTTAAATGAAATATTGTTTGTCAATTTAGTGTTATATCAGAAACTTTATGCAAGAAGAGGGAGAATATAGTAAAAATAAGAATCGTTTGTATTTCAACTTTAATGACGAATATCTCAAGATCAAAACATTTCCGAAACGAATCTGAATCGTGCATACCAAAAATCGGAGTTACCGCAACTTTCTAGACAATTACCAAGTTTTTAAAGCAAATGTTAGTTACCAAACTATAATTTAGTTAATAATTTACAATTTCATTCGAAATTCCATCTTAGTTATGGCCACAATCTTCCATTAAACCGCAATTTAGCTAACTCACCCGAGCAGAAATCAGCTTGTTTAGTTCAATGAAATTTAAATTGCTGATTATATTGGAACTGCAATCAGGTCGCACAATCTAAGCAAAACTAAGGCTTCAATGGATTCTCGTTAGACGAGACTCAGGCAATGCTTAAATAAGTTTTTAGAGAAACTAAGGATCTCTTAAATGTAGATATTGTTTAGTCTACCGATACCGTTCAGTTATTAAATAACACTTTTTTCCACGACTGTTTGAGCATGTATACATTATTAATGTGATTTTAAACAGGTAATATCGCTTATTACCCATGGTCATTACCTACGGTCATTACCCACATCCATTATCCACAGCTGTCAAAGGGTGCTTTAAATGTACATAAATTCGATAATTTGTATATATTTTTAAAAACCTCGTCTTCTTTTTTTTTTTTTATCTTTGGACAATCCACGAAGGCTGAAAGCCTAAATACTAACGTACCGTGGGTGTCTTAAGCAGGGTAAGAGGAAGTTTGTTAACACGGGACTTAAAAACTTGAAGATTTGGGGGAAGGAAAGACCTCCGCTGGCAGTAGGTTCCACAGTCTAGAAACTCTAGGGATAAAAGAACGAACGAAGTGGAAAGTTTGGGGCCTGTCCAATTGAACTGTATAGACGATGGGCAAGAGAAGGAAGTCTTTGAGTAAGTAAAGGATCATTAATAAGACGAACAGCCCTTCTTTGAATGACATCAAGAATGCTGAGGGTTGTAGGGGATGCCATTCCCCAGACATGAGAACAATATTCCAGAGAGGGTCGAATTTGGGACACATACAAAGTGTATAAATTGGAAGGAGAAAATACTTTTTGGCTCGGAAAAGAAATCCAAGCTTTTTGAAGCCGCGGTGGCTATAGATACAATGTGTTTATGCCAGTTAAGGTTATTCTCAAATGTGATGCCCACAAGGTTAAATGTGTCCCCGCTCTGCAAAACCTGGCCACTCATAAGCAAAGGATGAGTGTTTGATGATTTTTTTCGTGACAAGGAACATGATTGTGTTTTGGATACATTAAATTGAACGAGATTTTTAGCGCCCAATCCAATATCAAATTGAGATCCTGTGAAAGAGATATCTGCATCGCCCTGCGTTTGCTTTCCAAGTCGGTTTGAGAGATTGGTTTAGGAACCTGAAAAGTGGAGTGAAGGGTACTATCGTCAGCATAACTATGAATGGGATTGGTTGTGGAAGAAAGAAGGTCGTTGATGTGAAGAAGAAACAAAGTTGGTGCATGTACTGAACCCTGAGGCACTCCAGCATTAATGAGTGACCATCAACAATCACTGAACTCAAGAGACTTGTTCCAGTTGTGTGAAACGAAGGAAAGAAGATCTGCTGTAGATCTCTTGTGACGAAATCCGTATTACCTGTCATGTAAAATTTTATGTTTTTCTAAATACCTAAGAATTTGCGAGTTAATGGATTCCTCCATTACTTTACGTTTAAATATACAAATATTAGTTAATTTGTGATGCAAAATGTTTTTTTAAAACATACAATGTGTTGCCTATCACCTCTTAAACAGTGTGAAAGCCAAAATAAGTGAAATTCAGTAAGTGCTGTTTTTCATACCGGATGTAAAGTGAATCGCAACACACCATATTAAAAAAAGGCATTTAAAATTTTCGATTTACAGGGATAAGGATGTGATAAGGATGTTTATTTAGAAAAGGCTATTTTACTGTTTATTTTTTGACGATAGCCATATTTGCAAAACTATTAAAAAATTGATGTAGCACTTTTTTAAATCTCTTTGAAAAATCTGTGGAATAACAGGATGTTCCATTGGAAAAATGCTTTTTAACACGCTTTTATTAACTTGGGTTGTAACTATCTATCTATCTATCTATCTATGTAACGGAATCTTTGAGCCTAATTTTAACCAACTTCCAGCTATTCGATTTCTTTGAAACTTTGCACACGTGTCAAGGACCGATGAAGATGCAATAATTTAAAAACAGTATCCCGTTATCTTTTTTGAATCGCCAGGAAAAAAATTCCATTATATTATAAAAACAACACCTAGGATGCCATCTGTTGGCAACATTTCAAACTTTGCTATTAAATGAAGAAGAAATTTTTTAGTTTTTACACAATTTGGTTAGTTGCACCATGAGTGTTCAATTTTTATGAACAATAAAAATATAGGGTTAGTTGCACCATTAGTTCAAGGATTCCATAATAAAAATTACATTATGTGTAATGTATACATAATACATAATGTGCAATTAATAAAAATTAACATTCTTTTTTTGGATCGCCAGGAAAAAAATTTTCCTTTATATTATAAAAATATAAAAACAACACCTAGGTTGCCACCTGTTGGCAACATTTCAAACTTTGCTATTAAATGAAGAAGACATTTTTTAGTGGGTTGCAATATATTGGCAACGGTCCAAACATTGCCTGGATTGCCATCTGTTGGCAAAATTTCAAACTTTGCTACTTAATGAAGAAGAAATTTTTAGTGAGTTGCAATCTGTTGGAAAAATTTTAAAATTTGCCACTCTTGTTCATTAAAAAATTTTTTCGCCATTTTGTCAAGAGTAGCAGAAACTAAAAAATGAAAAATAATTAATAGTTTAAAAAACACGCTTTTATATGCAACCGAACTAAAAATTAGAAAATAATTTTTCATTAAAAAAATATTGTCATTTCATAGTAAAAAGCGTGGGGTGATAAATATATTAAATGTTATAATTATTATATTTGCAAATATCTATGATGGAAAAGTTATGAAAAAATAGTAAAATGCACCCCACGCTTTTTACTATGAAATGACAATATTTTTTTAATGAAAAATTATTTTCTAATTTTTAGTTCGGTTGCATATAAAAGCGTGTTTTTTAGTTTTTTTAAACTATTAATTATTACTTTGTAATTCAAAACCTGATTGTCAATTGTTTTTTCTAATCTTTAATCTTAAAGAGCAGTAAATATGTTACTAGTTTGTCAATATCGGTAATTTTGCATTTTACCCAATACCAAACTTTTTATTGGCCGACACTTAATTTGAATAATACTGTATATTCTGTAGTAACAGATTCACTCGGTCTATCAGGTTAATTAAATTTTAATTCAAAGTTATATCATTTAACAACTCTAGTCAGCATCGCATTTAAAACGACTGATACAAAGTCTTATTAACGAGGACGTGTCAAAAGCTGCTTAACTTTTCCTAATGCTTAATGGCCCAGTTTCGTCTCACTGCGAAGTTATGTAACTCTGAATATATTAAGCAATTTCTGAAATAAAATTTATTTTGTGTTACTTTACCTTAATTAAATTTAAAACCTAATTTGTTGATAAAGAGGATACAAATTATTTTTATATGTAAGGTAGTACATACCGGGTGATGCATCGCCGGGCGGGACATAGGAAATCCCATGTAATTTTTAATAGGGTCAATTATTGGCTCCCCTAATTATTTTAGAGAAAAATTCTATTGAAGTTTATTGAAGAGCATGCAAATCTACGTTCATTGTTAAAAATTTTAGATTTTTCGGTTAACCCGTTTGCTAGTTTGGTTCTAATATATTTTTAAAAATTGTTACATTATTATCGCCTCATATTTATGAACAATAATAAAAATACCAGTAAGCGTGACATAACGTTGTCATTTTGAAATTTAGTGCCTTATTATTATCAAAAAATCGTAGAGCGAAAAGATTAACCATGAGTTATACTACTGAAGAAAAAGTATTGATGATTAAATGGTACTATCAAGGAAATAGTTACCAAAAAGTGTCAGACATGTTCGCTGCTCAGTATCCAAATAGATCGATACCCGGAAAATCAACAGTCGATAGGACTATCAAAAAATTTGAGACCAAAGGCACAGTGATAAATAACTGCAGATGTAAAGCAGAGAAGAAAATATAGGAGATGATAGAGACTTGGAAATTTTATTGCACGTGGAAGAAAATGAAGGGAAGGTGAGTAAAAGGAAACTTCAGAATATCATAGGAAAAGATCAATCAGCAGTGCTCCGGATTTTGAAAAGGCATAAATACATTTTATACAAATATGAAAGACATTAAGAGCTAAGGGGGATGAAATACGACGACAGGAATTTTGTTTTGACATGATGGAAAGGGCAAACATGGACAGGGAATTTTTAAGAAATATTTGTTTTACTGATGAGTGCACATTTACGTTAAACAATGAACCCAATCATCAAAATTACCGATACTGGAGCAAAGAAAACCACACAGAAAGTAAATGTTTGGGCGGGGATTTTCAGACAACATATTATTGGACCATTTTTTCTTAATCAAAATTTGAATGCAGAAGTTTATTTGGAACTACCCAGAGAACTAATTTTACTTGCTTTAAATGATGTATCCAGGGAAAATCAGGAAATTTGGTACCAAATGGATGGCTGCCCGGCACATAATACCCTGGCTGTTCGGGAATATTTACACAATGCTTTTAATGGAAATGTTATTGGCCTACATCACACCATAAATTGGCCAGCCAGGTCTCCTGATATTTCGCCAAATGACTTCTTCCCCTGGGGCCATTTAAAAAGCATGATATACAAGGATAAAAATTACTCTAATCTAGATGAGTTAAAAAATACTATTTCTGCAGAATGCAATAAAATTTCAATTTACCAGTTAGCCAATGTAAGAAGACAATTTTATGAACGTCTGGGTTATTGTCTAGCAGTCAATGGAGAAATATTTGAAAATTTTTTTAAATCTTAAGTTTATTTCCAACATATTAATTATTGTAATAATATTAATAATTTATTGAAACATGTAAATATTATAAATGTCATAAGTTCTTGAAATTTGTTACTCTAGTTTAGTTTAACTCAACTTAATTCGTTTGTATAAATACAACTTTAATCTTTTCACTGTACGATTTTTTGATAATAATAAAGCACTAAATTTCAAAATGACAACGTAATGTCACGCTAACTGGTATTTTTATTGTTGTTTATAAATATGAGGCGATAATAATATAACAATTTTTCAAAATATATTAGCAGCAAACGGGTTAACCGAAAAATCTAAAGTTTTTACCATGGACGTAGATTTGCATGCTCTTCAATAAACTTCAATATAATTTTTCTCTAAAATAATTAGGGGAGCCAATAATTGACCGCATTAAAAATTACATGGGATTTCCTATGTCCCGCCCGGCGATGCATCACCCGGTATATCGATACCTTAGTTTAATAGTGTAGCTTTAGCCCAAAAGTTCAAATTAAAGTGATTATAGTAACGTTTCTAAGTCATCTCTTTACTAATAACAATATAGAAACAACTGCTATTTTATAATTTGGTTTATATTTCCATATGTAGATGACAAGACTAAATATGTACAAAACTCCAAATATTTAAATATTTTAGTTCCTTAGTGTAATAATAATAATAATAATAATAATAATAATAAATGCCTTTTATTAATACTAATAATATACAGTGGGAAAAAAAAATTAAAATCAATTGCCAAAGCCTGGCGCAGTCTAGCTTTATTAGCTACTCCACTGAACCAGGCCAAGGCAAAGAGTAAAAAATATAATTTTATTATTAATTTAATAAGTACTTAAAATAAACAAAGTTACCTAAAGTAAACTAAAATCTAAAATGAATAAATATTAAAAAATATCATTCAGCGAGCATGCACTTTAAAATAAAACAAGACGACACGCCATCAATCATTTCATTCAAAGGAATGTTTAAAATACATTAATTGTTATGTTGACGGTCCAATAAATGCCTTTTATACCTATAGTTAAAGGTAGATAATTTAAGATATAATAATTCAGGGGTATTGAGTTGTAGTGCCGAACGGCATTATAAGTAAATCCGCGCCGAAAAATGGCACTCTGATAATAACTTGACTTGTTACAGTAAATAGCAATTTTTTACTTAGACCCTAAAATAGGACCGGGATAACCCATGCACTGAAGCCGCTCGGCTTATTGTGCGCCCTGGGTGATGTCAGCCAGACGGGACCTACAGCTTAACGTAAATTCCCAAACACGGTTCTGTGCGCGACAACTTACGACGTCGTCCCTACCAAGGGGGCACTACTGAACCTACCAACTGAGTGGGGTCCACATGTCTACAGTTGCGCATGACACGGCAAAGTGTGTTCCGGCGCCTTAGTCCTTGCTGGCTATTAGCATCGATACATTCTGCACTTTGTCCGTCTTGTTGAGCTTACCATTAAATTTCTGACCTTGGCCGCCGGCAGGGTTCGAACCCACCTTACGTCGGTTGTGCGCTCAACGACCTGACGCCTTACACGTTAGGCCAAACACTCGACGACACTATTAAACTGACATATCAATATTAATATATTATTTACAAAATGTTAGTTGCAGTAAGGCTGGATTAGAAGAGTTTGAATTTTAGCTTAAATACTGTACAAACAGTGCGGTTTTAATAACATTGGCTTGTAACTCTAGAATGGCTGGGCCGGTTTTCAAAGATAAAGTGGCGTTGAACAGAGAATGAAAGAATGAACAACTGGACCGATTTATAAAACTAAAACGATTGTGAGTAGAGAATCAAAAGACCTTAAAAATAAGTGTAACATGACCCTTTTTTCCATTAAAAAAATAAAATTGCTCAGTGGCGGCGAGTACGTGTATGCACGAGGGCCATTGCAGTGAGAAAAAACAATTTTGTTTTTTTATCTTTCAAAAGTGTTCAAAACTTTATGCTATGAGTCAAACAGAAATGGAGTAAGGGAGTAAGTAAAATGTATGTGGGTGAGGACCTTTGTTTGCTCTTTAACTTTTTATAAGGTAAGAATGGAATACGTAGGTGTGTGAAAACCTTTCATAAATGACCAACTTGGTATTTTCACGGGGTGATAACTTTTTATGCTCTTTTTGATACATGGCACCCAAATAAAATCTCAAAACACGCCGCGCCCGTAGTTGCTAGTGCCCTCTTGGTACTAGACCACGTGACCAAAATTATTATCCCAAAAGTAGTTCAAGTGGCACCGTCTTTTAATTATTTTACTGGATCTCGATATATTTTCTCATTAAAAAGAAAAAGAGAAAGTGATCTTTTAATATTCTCACGGTATAATTCCTTCAAAAATTAATTTCATAGGCCCATTTCTCATTTATGGTTGAATTACCAAGTTTTTGAGTTTATAATTTTACCTGTTTTGAAATAAATTCGAATATTCTGTCAAAAGGAATTAAACATCCCTTGCTATATGTTTCCCGTGCTTAATTACAACTACGTGTTGATATGTATGAGTGTATTGCGATTATCATCATAAACCGAGACCCTTAACGACCCTTGAACTGCGTCTTTTGACACTAAGAAAGGGTCAAAAGACAAGTTAAGGGGGTTATCTGAGCTATAAACGGGACGTTAAACAATTTTCATTACTAGTTTCCCCATTTGCCACATTCCTTATGTTTAACATCGGGTTTATTATACCATAGAACAAAAAAATGGGTTTAATGGTGAAGTTTAGAGAAAGATAAGTCTTTCTATAAATGACAAGGTACTTTTACCTCCTGATTTATTTATTTTGCAGTTGTTTTCAGTTTTTGAGGTCCCAAATTATGTGTAAATTTTCTCAGATTCACACAGTGAGGTTCTAAAGTCCGTCGCTCCCTTCTAACTTTGGAAAGGAAATTTATCACCAACGTCTGTATTTTTTTGACATATTAATGACAGCTTTAAATGTCAAGGTGACAGCTAGGCGCCACATTGCGTAAGAAATTAATAGGAAAAATACCAAATACTTGGTATTTGGAAAAGTTTCGCAGAAGACCTAAACAAGTTACCTTATGACCAATCGTAACCAATTCGTGACAAATTGTTACAGCATGAAACGACCACCGAATATTGATGTTAAGATCCTAAATATTTTTATGTAGCTATAAGTAACCTTAAAATTTAAAAAAATTTATATTTATTCCAGCATATTAAACCAAACATTAAATACCTATGACAAATTCTCTAATTATTACTAGCTTTCAAAATTTGTTCTTAGGATTTAATTTTTTTATTTTGGACCGCTCACAGAATTTTCATGTCTTTGAATTTCTTTATTTAATACAGAACTCCTTTAATCTTGCTGACCAATTAATTAATCACACTGACCAATGTTGACCATTTTGTAACCAATTGCTTTGTTTTATTGAGCCATGTGTGATTAATTTGATGCGCTAAAATTTTTACCTTGATATTTTTACACTCTGAAAAAGTTGGTATATGGATGACCAATTGATCACACTTAGTGACCATTTATGACCAATTCAAAGCTGTTTGTCAGACCTCAAATTTTACGGGGGCTCTGTATTTGTAACTTGACAATAATAATTCCATTATCATTACGTTTATTTACGTTGCTGCGCTTCTAAACCAAAATTGGTGTTCGCTATCTAAGCAAGAATCAGTATGTTCACCCGAAACAACATATAAATTGGTAATTACTTCACAATGCCCTGCAATTTAGTCGGACAGAGTAAGCGAAACCGCAGCTTGAATAAGTTTCGCAGGAGACCTGAACAAAATGCATTTCCGCTTAGGGAATATCTTCCTGTTGGACGCCACCAGACCCGAGCTTGGCCGACCGCGATTTAAAAGGATTTATGTCGTTAGCTAAGCTCAGCAAAATATGTATATGAGTATTTTCTAAAAATGTTACCATTTAAAACCGTTAAAGCTATAGGTGTGTGTGCTGTTTTTATTATAGGATTTTTAGGTGGCTGTACAAAAAATAATGATAAAGAAAAAAAAAGATGTCCAGTACTTTTGTTTTCGCACCCCATGATAATTGGTACGACCAATTATCACACGGAGCTAAAGAGAAAAAAAACTGGTAGCACCTTCTTTCTATCAAGTAAGCTGATCAGACGGCAAAGCGGCAAATCTGCCTCTAGTAGGTTCTGGTTAGCAGAGTTGGGTAGTATTCGAATACTCGGTATTCTGAATACTATTTATTTGTGAGGAATTCGAATACTATTCGAATAGATTTATGTGTTTGGTATTCGGTATTCGACGGAATACTTTTTTGGTCAGTATTCGGTATTCTTTATTCTGAATATCGTTTTTGAATATTCTAGTATTCGAATACTGGTATTCGAATACCGATATTCGAATACTATTATTCGAGTACCGGTATTCGAATACCGGTATTCGAATACTGTTATTCAAAAACCTATATTCTGGTATTCAAACCCTGAATTTAAATACTGTTTGCTTATTTTATGAATATTACGTTACTTTTTATGCATCTTAAGCGGATTAAAACATGTTCGCGGTGGTTTTGCCGACGACGGGGTAAAATTTGATATAAGTCATATATATCATCATTTGCAAACTAACAGTTTAGTAAGTTAGTTTTACAATTAAAAAAAAATGTAATTCAATATGTTTTTTAAATCTTGATCTGTTGTTTCTATGGTCCTAATAGGTAAGTAATTTTGAACAGATATACATTTATTTTTGCAAACAAAAATATAACTAAATTAATTATTTTAACTTCTTTGGGGTTTTGCTATTAAAAAAAAACAAGTAACTTGGTACAACATATAAAAAGTGACATTGCAAACTATGTTTTCTATGTATTAGGTTAGACTAATATGTATTTATCTCCATTTTACACAAAAGGGATGTGTATAATAAATTTTATTATGTCAGTTTAAATCATGACTATCTGGTAAATTAATAGTTTAAAAAATGGAAAAGTTATTTTTGGAAAATTTGGGAGACGTCTTGTATGCTTGAAATGATTAGTTTTTAAGCAAGAAAAAGGCCACTGCATTTTTGTTATGGAAAAACGTAGAAAAATAAGAATGAGTTGCTTTTTCAAGAGAAAGAAGGTTTTTTTGCTCTTCAGTATTCATGAATACCGAGTATTCGAATACTTTTTTATAGGTATTCGAAAATATTGGGTATTTGAATACTTTTTTACGGTATTCGTATTCGTATTCAAATACCAAATTTCAGTATTTGACCCAAATCTGCTGGTTAGTATGCCTTTAGATTTCAAATCTAAATTTGGCAGTGTAAAATCCATCTAATGCCCGTTTTCACAGGCTGTTAATTAGGAAAAGAATAGCTAGGTATAGGTACCTAATAGGAAATCCTAGATGTAAAACTGAATTTATAGATTGACATTTCTGTTTCCGTTTGGCATTTGACGTTTCGTTTTTTAATATGACAAATGGAAAGCTGTTGTTTTATTTTCTAACTGAAAACGTCAAACGGAAATAAAAACGTCAATCTATAAGTTCAGCTTAAAGTTTGGATCCACCAGTTTAAAATATGCTATATATACCTATATTCTGTTTACTATTGTGACGTATGATTCTTGAATTACATACATATAGGGCCTACTTTACGTCACTGGGCCAATGTACTATATGGAACTATCTTTTGGGACAATGAGACCGGTGGACCATCAAAACTAACTTTGCATTTTTAAAATCCAACTTAACTTATTTGACTAACTAAATTTAGTACGGGCGTACCCCCACTAGGGATAGCCCGTACGGGGGCTTAACTACAACTTTAACTTTATATTTGACTTCACTAACTACTTCTTATCTAATATTTTTATAACTTTTTTCTCTTTCATTATTAGTACAGTTACGGTATATATACAAAGTTGAACTTAGTATTTTGGTGACTTAGCACGTTGTTGACCCTGAATAAAATAATATGACCTAGATTCTGTTATTGTTTGGTGACAAAAAACCTTGCACTATTTTCTTGATTATTTGTTTTAATTTTTTGGATGTGATTTCTTTGCCGAAATAATTAAATAAATAATAAAATTATTAAAACCCATACATATATCCCCTATACAGGGTGTTCACATATAAAATATGGAAAACCTATATAGCTAAGTGGTAAATATCACTGGCAACATGGTAGGACTTTGAGGATTTTTGTTTTTCAGAAGATGTTTGTTGAATTCGTTTTAATCTTGATTTGTGGCTGAGCTGGTAGCAAAGAAGGTTTAAGTGGCGTCTGCAGAGGCAACTGAAGGAATATTTCCAACAAAAAAACGTTACGCCACTGACTGTGTAAATGTGTTTAAAATTTTTGAGCTTTTTTAGATTAGGCAAATGAAAATACTGCTTTTATGTTTCTTAATTTTTCTCCATGTCTTTTTAGTTTAAGAGAAAGAAAAATCATTAATTTGCATATTTTTAGACCATAAAAAAGCATTGCGGGATCTTTTTCTTTTAAAAATTAGATTTTATAATTTTTAATTAGCAATTATGTAACAAAAATAATTAAAACCTACTTAAATAAGGTTTATTTCCAGTATAACAGTTTTTACTAAAATAAGTGATTTCGATTTTTTTTTTTTTAATTTTAACACTCTGTATCTCAAAAGTTAAGGCGTTTAGGACATATGTTCATATGAACTTTTCTTCCCTAAATAAGCTAAGGATTCATACCCTGTATTTTTAGCCATCAATTAAATTACAACCTGTATATTCTACCATTTTACGTTATAACCTAAAGAAATGCACGAAAAAAGTTTTGGAAAATTTTAAATAAGATAAAAAGTAGATTAAAATGAAAGAAGGTACTCGAAATCTTAACTTAGTAAATATCCAACTTTAAAGCTCTATAACTCTAAACCTAGTGGATGGTCTTTTTGTTGAGTACACGCCTGAAAAGAATGGGACTGCTTCGGTCCTGGTCCCGGGGTATACGAGCTGACCCTGTTCAGCCCTATTAACCCCTATGAACTGGCCGGTCGCCTGAAACAAAATAAATGAAAAAACCCCAAAAACCCAAAAATTCTAATTAAAAACGACGTTTTGGTGGCAAGTCTGCCACCGTTGTCAAGTTAAAAAATAAAAATAAAATGTTAACTAATATTTAAATTAGAAATTATTAAAATTAAGATTATTTTTGTATCTCAAACTGAAAATAGTTTGACATATATGCGAATGCGATAAGTTTTATAGAGGTGAAACTTGTAGACCATTAGCTAAACGCATAAAAGAACACAGATCATACATTAAAAACACAGAATTTCATAAATCAAAAATCTGCCAACACGCATTTGATAACAATCATAGAATAAAATGGGATGCTTCGAGTATTTTAGCAAAGGAAACTTGTTCTAAAAACGCAAAATCAAAGAAAGTGCGTATATATTATTAAATAAAGATAATTGTGTTTTTTGTCTTACAAATAATAAATACACCAGTTACTTATGTCACTCATGACACATATGTCAAACTATTTTCAGTTTGAGATACAAAAATAATCTAAATTTTAATCATTTCTAATTTAAATATTAGTTAATATTTTATTTTTATATTTTAACTTTATTTTTAATCTTGACAACGGTGGCAGACTTGCCACCGAAACGTCGTTTTTTTAATTAAAATTTTTTGGGGGTTTTTTCTTTTATTTTGTTTCAGGCGACCGGCCAGTTCATAGGGGTCAATAGGGCTGAACAGGGTCAGCTCGTATACCCCGGGACCAGGAACGAAGCGGTCCCATTCTTTCCAGGCGTGTACTCAACAAGAAGACCATCCAATAAATGAATCCGCCTAACCAATATAGAGCATATCTCCAATTCTAAACCTAGTGGCGATTGGACATTGTGCCCACATAAGAACATTTAATCAGGACGTCAAGATCTACAATATATTTTTCCTACGACCACTTGTGAAAATAGCAAATAGCACACTGATTTCATGCATAGAAAATGCGTTATATCACACTAGTGTTGCAAAGTACTTTACAGCACTAGTGTTGCAAAGTACTTTACAACACTGGTGTGATACATATTATGATGTCATTCTAAAAAATGCTATTGGTTTTGCAAGTGACATATTTATTGTAGTGACAGTAAAAAAACTTTTTATTTACCTTAAACGGTAGAACCCAAATTAGCGAAAATCATCTTATTTTATATTTATTAAAATTTACGAAAAAATAAAAACATAAACAAAAATAGACATAACCACAAAAATCAACTTTCACTGACTGGCACAGTGTTGTCAGGTAAGTAGATCAAATTAAAAATCTCCCTTCTACCTTTGAGCACGTACTTTATAGAGGCAGCCTTGCCGCTTGACCGTTCGACCTAAAGCGCCAGAGAAAAAAGCCTATAGATCAAATTCCTTCCTCTCTTTCTTCGTGTACTCAAACAACTAGTTAAATCTTTTTTTTAATCCCTAATTAAACCTAAGGCTAATACACACTTTATGAATCCACTTTCTTTTATCCATTCATAAATAGAATCAGACCCTTCCGACGTTGCCAAATGCTTTCCATATTTTGCATGGTAACTGACGTTTGGTAGTCGTTTTTCCTTACTTTTAGGACTTTAGGTTATGCATTTACAATTTTCATATTTTTTATATTTTTCTTAAAAATGTGAGGAAAAACTGTTATTTTTACTTAATTTTATATGTGATGTTCAGTTTTATTAACTCATTTTACCAATTTTACCCCACCCAGCACCCCTTTTCGCTCCCCGGTCCCGTAAGTTTATTTACTGATATTTTTTAAAAAACGGAATATTTTGGATATGCACCACTTACGTTTTATTTAGAAGAGTGTCTAAAATATGTAAGAATCGATAATTTTTAAAAACACTTATAATAGCAGAAAACCGTATTAAACTATTAGCGTTATTACCTAACAAAACCATACAATTTTTATTAAGTTAGGGCCTTTTTAAATTCCAAAATGATAAAAGTTATATAATGCTTCTAGGTAGGTGATTTTCGATGTAAAAATATTGTCAAAACAGTATAATATAGCAGTGAGGAAAAGTATATATCACACTAGTGTTGCAAAGTAAATATCACCCTAGTGTTGCAAAGTTCTCAATTGTTTTTTATTTTTTCTGAACAGACAAACTTTAATTTATTTATTTTTGGTGAATAATTTGTGGTCGTAGGAAAAATAGTGTACAGTACTCGTGTGAAAATGACTTTCTTACACTCGTGGGTTTGTCGCACTCGGCTAACGCCTCGTGCTACAATATTCCCACTCGTGTGAAATTAGTCATTTTCCACACTTGTAATGTAATATGCTATAATAAATCAAAAAAAAACCGAAAGCCACTTTTCATAAGGTTTGAGCGGAGTCCTTTTCCTTTTTGTAAGTAAAATCAATAAAACGATAAAAATAAATAAAATTTAATACATTTTTTTATTCCTAGACACGAAATCGTAAATCTTTTTCAAAGGCAACATATCAAGTGTGTTCACACAGTGTAACAGGATACTCGGCACTCAGAGGCCCTGGACAATTAACCTTTTCGCTGTTTTTTCATTTTCTATTCCCTGAAATCCGAAAAGTTTTCGTGAACCTGTGAGAGCGATGCGGGTTGTAAAAACATATATGGCAGAGTCATGTCCAAAGTAAAACCTAATTTGGATCCATAAAGTGCAATTTTGTTTCTAAAATATGTGACTGTAAAAGTTATACAGTGGTTGTCATAACGTTTTAAATATATACAAGGTGTAACAAAATGTTGTGTACAATGTTTCAAGGCACATTCTACCTCTAAAAGTGTAAAAAAGGTTTAAACAGCGTGTCTACCTAAGTTCGCAGCATATGGAAAATCTTTTTATTATTAATTTTAGTAGTAGAAAGTTCTGCATGGTCTACACCCCAAAATGGTATCATTAGACATTATTTATTTACAGTGGTATACGAGGTATGTCAAATAAATGTGAACTTTGCCTAAAAGGATAGTACCTTTATTTTTTTATAATATCGAACATTTTTGTAAAGAAAGGATGCTTTGAATTAAAAATGACATTTAAATATGCAAACTTGTTTATTTTAAAGGAAAACTTCTCTTCTTTATTTTTTATGTATTAACTGAGAAAATTTAAGTTTGTACATTAGTGCATACTTATTTCGAAATGTAATATGTAGACAAAGCTTAAGAACTGTTAAAGCAAAAGTCATAGAAACGGTCGTTATCGCAGAAAAAAAATTAAGAAGTTTTTTCTTTAATATTAACCAGATTTTCTTAATTCAATATTTTGGATATTATGAAAAATAGAGGTACTTCCCTCTTAAATTTCATATTTTTTCACATACACTGTATACCAATGCAAAAAAATTTCATTTGATGTATGCATTAGGATTTAGACCATGCAGAACTTTTAAAAACATTTTTTTTCGTAAAATAAATAATAAAAAAGTTTTCCATATGGTGCGAACTAAAGTAGACACGCTGTATAAACATGATGAATCCGTTTTCTTGTTATAGAGTGTTTAAACTGTTTTGTATCATGTATTTGACAATAAATTAAAAGAAAATTGTCTAGAAACTTGCGGCAACTTGCGATTTTGACGAAATGTGGTATACGGTTTTTTGGGGCGTTGATCAAGAATTCGAATTTTTGGCGGAAACGTTTCGTTTCCGAGATATCCATCATTAAATTTGGAATTTAAACTAATCTAATTTTCACTACCCTTCTTTTTGCATGCAATTCTTGATTTCAAGTTAAAGAGCCATACAATTTACAAAATTTTAACCTTTTAAAACCCAGTTTTTCATACGTATTTTACATTATTTTTGCACTAAATTGCATAGACTCTGCTCTTTAATCGTTTTCAGTTGCAGCAGGCTATGACGTCACTGTGTATACATAATTTTGCATTTTTAAAGTAAACGTTTGCAATTTAATTAATAAAAGGCGTAAAATACATAGAAAAACGGGGTTTTAAAAGGTGAAAATCAAATAGTGTATGCCACTTTAGCTTTAAATCAGGAATTGTTTGCAAAAAGAAGGAGGAAATATAATGAAAATAGAATTAGATTTAATTTCAACATTAAAGATGTATATCTTGAGAACAAAACGTTTTCGACAAATTTTTTTTAAGATTGGTGATCAGCCCTCCAAAAAAAAAACCGTATACCAAATTTCGTCAAAAACGGAGTTGCAGCAGTTTCTCGAAAATAACCAATTAAATGTATCGAAAACACGTTGAGATGAGGTTTGGTAAACAAAAATGGATTAAAGAATTTATGGTTTCGTCCGTTACTTTGTGACCGTACATTTTAAATTAATAAAATAAAACAAAAATATACTTTGTTCATAGTCACTTTAATTGAATGTTTAGCCGTGACAGCTGTTTCGTAGTACAACGTTTGAAAATGTAGTTGTACTACGAAACAGCTGTCACGGCTAAACATTCAATTAAAGTGACTATGAACAAAGTATATTTTTTGTTTTATTTTATTAATTTAAAAATGGATTATTTAACTTTTTTTTGTTTTTAATAAATGTGCAATAAGGTATTAAAGACGGAAAGTTTAAATAATCCGTATCATGAAAACTGCGCATTTGCGGATCGGTACTTTTATAACTCTTGTTACATTTTTAGAAGTGAAATATGCCCCTAAATTTTCTTAACAGCATTCTGTAACCGACTGTATATGGAAAACTTTTTAATTTTTTGCTACTTTGTATGTGCTTAATACATATATATTATTTTTATAATAATAATAGTTATTTATTAGATAAGTGAGTTATATTACATATAAGTCACGCAAGAAAAGTTTAACTCTCGAGCCCGAAGGGCGAGAGAGGTAATTTTCTTAAGTGACTTATATGTAATAACTCACGTGTCTAATACAAAATTTTATCCAACACTTTCGTATAAATCGTTTTTAATATCGAAAATAATTTGAAAACGTCATCCATTATATGTTACTTGTCATTGTCAACACCAGCAACAAAATTTTGTATTGTCTATAATTCACTAGTGAGCTAAAGGGTACTTTAGCTCACTAGTGACTTTATAGTACACTTTATATCCTCAAAATCTGATCAATTATGTAGATATTATATGTAAGTGTTGGATAAAAATATTAGTGTTTTTATTAATAAAAAAAAAATAAAAAATATTTTCAGAATGGAAAAAATAACTGTAGGTATGATACGTAAAACGCATACACTTATGTTTTTTTTAATTACAATAAATATCCCCTTTAAAAATAAGTGTCACTTATTATAAGAGTTAGCCTTTGTAAAACAAATGTGACAGTAAATAGACAAAAACATATTTTTACATTATAAATTTGGAAAAGGAAGTGAATGTCTATAAATATTTAAAATATTATACATCCGAGCAGTATTTCCCAAAAGATAACAGTCTGTAGCAACTTGACACTGGTAAAGTAAATAAGATAGAATGGTTCATTAATAAAGTGGTGTAATAATAAAAGTTTTTGTTGCTAGTACCCCACAAGTACGCGCCGTGATACTTTAAAAGGTTTATAGTGAATTTGTATCAATACGTAGAAAGAAGACAGTCTTAAGGTCAATTCTAAACATCAGTTACGGGTTAGTCTTAATCCGGCAAGTTCTATTAATCTCAGTAAAAAAATCTCATTATAATGTGTTAACATTGACGCAGTCACACCACTGATCTCGATGGATTGCCAATGTTATAACCTGCGCGAAACAAAAGCTACATTTTATGGGCGAAAAAACCGGTTTGTGCGCAAGCCAGTTGAGGGTAAACGCACCCGGCGCCAAACAAACTATCCGCATTATATAGGAAAGAATTTGTTGACGGCGTCCTGGTTTTCTGTTCGAAGTACGGTAGCTAATGAGCGTTACGGTCAGACCGCGGACGAAGGGTACGGGGTGCCGGTGTTCGTCCACCCACTGCGCGAGGTCGTAAAAATCCGAAAAATGCTTTTTGCCACTGCGGATCTAAATGTAGGTTATCTATGGGTCACACACGTCAGACACAGTCACATCTTGGACCGTCAGTCTTGTCAAAGACAATTGTAGTGTTACTATAGACACCCAAAGTCGGTCCATATAAGGTCGCTACATTCGGCCATATTGCTTTGACGTGTTATGACGTCACATCTCCCATTTTTCGGCCATGTTGTTTAGTGCCGGAAATATACAGTTTATTGTATTATTAGAACAACCGTTTACACAACAGTTTTTAATTATTAATAAGTTGTAAATTCTTTAACTTTAAATAAGAAACATTTGGAATTACATCTTTCAACAAGTATCACTTCCAAAACAATGCAAAATGAAATGCGCAAATTCTAGACGCCACTGGATTGATCATCGGCTTTGATTTTACCAAGTCTTGCCAACTTTTCTTCGTGGAGTGCCTTTCCTTGCATCCCCGACCTCGAACCGCCTAAAAGTTGAGGATATGTCGCAACCTTATAAATATAAACTAACCTTGTAGACACCCAGAACAATGCTAAATTTTTGGTCATCAGGATTACTGTTTACGTGCGTACTTATATTCCCTCGATGGATGCCCGCTTCATAAATTTCAATAAGCGGGCGTCCAAGCTAATGACCAAAGATTTAGCGTTGATCTATACCAAATTCTACGTAAAATGTTATAAAACTTTTGTCTTTGAAGTTTCTTTTTATCTCCATAAGTGTGCGAGTAATAAGACATAATAAAAATCGACGAATTTTCAGAATCACCCTGTATCTTTTAAACCAATCAAGTTAGCGTGGATCTGATTGCGCCATTAAATTAAACACTAAATAAATAATAGTTTAAAAAAACTAAAAAAACACGCTTTTATATGCAACCGAACTAAAAATTAGAAAATAATTTTTCATTACAAAGAGTTTGTCACTTCAGAGTAAAATGCGTGGGGTGCATTTTACTATTTTTTCATAACTTTTCCCTCATAGATATTTGCAAATAGAATAATTATAACATTTAATATATTAAGCACCCCACGCTTTTATTCTGAAGTGACAAACCCTTTGTAATAAAAAATTATTTTCTAATTTTTAGTTCGGTTGCATATAAAAGCGTGTTTTTTTAGTTTTTTAAACTATTATTTATTTTTCAATTTTTAGTTCGATATATCAATTAGTTTTTTAAAAATAAATGCTACAGTTTATTCACTAAAAATTCCTTCGCCATTTGTCAAGAGACACAGAGGATCTGTAAAGGAATTTATTTATCCTGGCGGTCCTAATCAGGATAACGGGATACTGTTTTTAAATTATTGCATTGTCATCGGTCCTTGATACGTGTGCAAAGTTTCAAAGAAATTGAATCGCTGGAAGTTGGTAAAAATTAGGCTCAAAGATTCCGTTACATAAATAGATAGATAGTTACAACCCAAGCTAATAAGAGCGTGTTAAAAGATAACGGGACAAGTATCTTAGTTTTTTTGTATCTGTTACCGTTAAGCCTGTACCCTATAATACCAACCAAAAAAACACCCTGTACATAAATTCAATTGCGAAGAAAACGATATTTTGATTAAAGTACATAATACATAATTAATATATTGTAACAATCAGATAGACACATTAGGGAGCTATGGGAACTATATCTAGTTCTTCGTTCGTAAAACAGACCATCTTCCAAAATGTTGTTTAAACGTACATTTAGCACGACTGACGGATATGTGTGAATAGACCTTAAAGCAACAACAAAGCGAGACCGATACGTCATTAAATCCGGATAGTTTATATGTAGGTATTCTTTGTCTAATCTCTACCTGCTAGTGTTCAATACACTGAAAGGTAATTGAACGCATCGAGCTGGCACGACGTGTATATATTTTTAATATATGGTATAACTATATTGGAAGTTTTAATTGATTTTCGAAATAGAGTGTGTAGATAGATCCGTGGGCAATTGACGCTAACACCAGATGAGACGCAAACTTGAAAACTTAATAAAACCGCCGCAAAATTCCTTTTGAAAGCCGATAAAATATGCCGAAGCTGTCAATTCAATTTCTTACAAAATAATTTGATTTCGACGCAAATTGTTGAAAAACTAATTTTAACTTTGATTTTATTTTCGATGGAAATTAATTGTAAGTTTTAGCTATGTAAATATTGCTTCGTTGTTGTAAATAATTGATATAATTTGGTTACAAATTACTTGTTAGCAAAAAAACTACTTTTAAACTATAATTAATTAAAAAATATAAAACACCATGGGGGAACGGGAGGTATGGTCAATAAAAATGTTTTGGCATTAAAAAAATCCAAATGGAAAGTATTTCAGGAACTTTGTCTTAAAATTTGAGATGAGTCGGAACACAATTAATACAGATTCAGAGGTTTATTCATGACTTTTATAAACGGTTTATTAGTGTGTTGAAAGTGTCACATTTCCCCATGCCACTGCAGGTGACCAAAAACGCGTAGCGGAGTTCGGTCAAGCATTTAAGTGCGAAAAAGGCACTTTCGGTACTTGTTAGAAACGCTATTTTTTCTACCAGCGTAAGTAAAACATAAAAATATTTTTAAAATTTAAACACAATACCAATACCAAAATACCCTACTTGTACCTATTTCTATTGTTGGTAAATGTACCATCGCACTATGGGATAGAAATCCATTATTTTGGCCAAAAAGCAACTTTGACATTTTAATGGCTCATGCTGTGTATTTCAAAGTAGATACTCCAAACTACATGTACGTAAAATTATAAAAGGATATGACGACTTCTATTGGGGCAATAAGAAACTTAAAAATGTATTTTAAGTAAACATAAATATACAACATTTAATCTTCTTAGTTTATTATTACCCTTGATTACTAAAAAAGTAAAAGAGTTTAAATAATAAGAGCTATTGTTGTGTTTCCGATGCAGTTTGGCGAAGTGTCGCTATTTTAGCATTAATGTTCGTAATCATTTAGATACTGTATATCCAAATCGTTGGATAGGTAGGGGAGGTACGGAACATTGGCCTGCTCGATCGCCGGATTTAAATCCCTTAGATTTTTGCATTTGGGGTTTTCTTAAATTATTAGTTTATTCCACTCCCGTTGAAAATGCTGATGACCTAAGGAATCGAATTATAGCCGGCTGTGAGACAATAAGAAATACACCAAGAATATTTGAGCGAATACGACAATCAATGAGGCGAAGAGTTGAATCTTGTATTACATCTGAGGGAGGTCATTTTGAACATTTGTTGTAGCTTTGCGCCTATTTAAAATGTTATTAGTGTTATATTCTGTAATTGTTTTGATTTAATGTAATTGTACGTATTAAAAAAATGAAAAATACCGCTTATGATGTTTTATTTTTTGCATAAAAACGACGCCTCATACGAAAAAAGGCAAGAAAGATTTTTTTCACAAATTGAGCAAGGTATTCAAAAATAATTTTTAATTTAGAATATCTCAGTGGCGTACCACTTTTTCTTTAAAAAAATTGAGACTATTACCCGTACGCGCGCCTCTGATGAACACAAAATTTTTATTTGCATGTCAAAAAATGCGTAATAACTACCTCTTAAAACCCACCAAATTTCATTTGCATATCTCGATCGGTTTTAGAGCAATAAAAAAAATCAGTTTTTAAGAAAAACTTTAACACCCCGTATCTCGGAAATGAAGCATTTTTGGACAAACGTTTATAGAGCAAACTCTCATTATTTTTCATGCAGAATCACCCCCTGAAGTTTGTTGCACTTATTTACTAACACCCTGTATAAGGAATTCGATTCTACATATACAGGGTAATTCAAAACTCGATCACGAAACTTATAGGGGTGATTTTACTGGACAAAATAAGGATGGGGCTTCATATATTTTTTTCAAAATGTCATTCGTTTTCGAGGTACAAGCCGTCAAAGTTAAATTTTTATTTTGGTTTTTTGCCATATTGCATTTATTTTTTAACCAATCCAGTTGATATTTGACACACAAATCGAGCTTTGCAGATTCTAAAATTTTAAGAGAAAAGTACTTTTTTAAATACCGCCAGAGGGTACTTTACCCAAAACTTAAAATTCTATTTACATCATAACTTTTTATTTTGACAGATATCGTAAAGCTGATGGCGCCATTTTATAGACAATTAAAAACTTAAAAATAAGGTACTCTTTATTAAAGTCGATAAACCTCAACCTTAAGGCACCTATAGACATCAAAGTGTTCATCAATTTCAATTAAATTACCTACATACATACAGGGTGTCCAGTTACTCAACCGACAAACTTAACTAAACAATTCTACAACAAAAATAGGAAAAAACTTCATATAAACATATGTCCTAAACGTCTTGGTTTTTGAACTACGGGGTGTTCAAAATATTTTTTTTTAATATTTAACACACCATAGTTTAAGAACTAAGACGCTTATGACATATTATGTTTATAAGAAGTTTTTTTCTTATTTTCCGTTGTAAAATCGCCACGTAAAGTTTGTTGGTTGAGTTACTGGATACCCTGTATGTATGTAGGTAATTTGATTGAAATTGATAAAAACTTTGATGTCTATTGGTGCCTAAACGGTGAGGTTTATCGACTATAATAAAGAGTACCTTATTTTTTAAGTTTTTGATTGTCTATAAAATGGTGCTCCCAGCTTTACGATATCTGTCAATGTTATGATGTAAATAAATTTTATGTTTTAGGTAAAGTGCCCTCTGGCGGTATTTAAAAAAGTACTTTTGTCTTAAAATTTTAGAATATGCAAAGCTCGATTTGTGTGCCAAATATCAACTGGATTGGTTAAAAAATAAATGCAATATGGCGAAAAACCAAAATTAAAATTGCACTTACAAGCTCTACCCTTATTTTGTCAAGTGGAATCACCCCTTAAGTTTCGTGATCGATTTTTGAATCACCCTGTATAGACCAGAAGACACTTCCTTACTTGGATTTTAATGTCCAAGTTTTTTTGGGTACGATGGTACAATTTATGGCATTTTGCAGGTTAATAGCGAATTGAAGGATTTTTTTGTTGTGGAAATATTGAGTTGGTTTGGCTAAAGGAAATATTTTTTTAAAGCATGAAAATCCTTTATTGCGGCTTGCTAATATTTGGTTCCAAATGTCTGTACTTTTCCTTACTAGTGCAAAAACTGACACTTTCGAAACTAAAATGCCTGCGGAAAAGTGAACTTTTCGCACGCATTTTAGTGCTTTTAAGTGCTTGGAACTTAAAAGCTTTTTTTTCACAACCCACGTTTTTAAAGTCGGTAACTATCATAACTTCAATACTACTTCACCAGTCTTTTAAAATACTATTTTTTTTTAAATAATTTACGACGTAAGGTTGGCAAGAGTTTTTGAATTAATTTGTCAATATTTTCAATTTAAATTAAAAAAATAAATAAATAAATAAATCGGCCGACTTATTCTCAAAACTCGCGTTTTTGACTTAAGTGTGCTTCCAAAAATGAAAACCCCTTCTAACATTACTTGGAGTAGGTAAAAGGTTAGCTAACAAACGAACTATTTAAAAATTATTTATGACAGGATACATAAATCTCATTGCAAAAGTTTTTTAAAAATGTTTTTACATAGAGAGAAAATTTATTTTAAGTTTTAAAGATTTGTTTACTACTTTTTAGCCTGAACTTGTAACAAATGCTAATTAAGCGTAATTCTTCATATAATCACCAAAACGTATTATCATACAGATGGATACAGGCAAAAGTAACAATTAATTAACAAAATAATTAATTTTCTTAAGAGAAATTACATGTTTTTAGGGAAGAACGGAGAAAACAGTAAAAACTTACTTTGATCAAACCAAAATTTACCTTACTTTAACGAAACTCATTAGGGCCTAAGAAAATGGAAACAAAACAAAAATATGATGACGAATGGGTCTAATACAACATTAAATTAAGGAAGAATTAGTGATTGATGGAAGTTTTATTAAAATAAGTATAAAGTTATCTCAAGAAAACAATTTGTTACATGATATTAAAAAAATCTGAATTTTACGCATATTTTGTATACAGAAAATCAGCCGTTTTGGAAAAAAATGCTGAAGTTTTTTCTTTTTACTCATAAAATAAATTAATTTTGCACCTTAATTATTTAAAATCACGTGTCTAATAGCGTAAAATTAATCAAAACATCATATTTATTAATTAACTGTCTCTAATTAAATGTTTTTTCTGCTTATTAAATACAATTTTCCAAGGAAAAACAGACAAACAAAATCCTTCCCACAATTGGCAACGTCGTACGCGACATGGTGTTGATAGGCAAAAAAAGTACCTACGTCGGGAAAAAATTGTTCGATAGTTTCTTGCATACATTAATGCAAGTAATGTTTACCCGAACTAAAATCACATTTAATTTTTAGTATGTATTACTGTATCAGTTCGTGCATTTTGATAGGAAAGATATTTTTGGTACGCGAGTATCACGATATGCTTTTTATTTACGGAGAGGCTTATTGCAATTCTGAAAAATCCAGACATATTTACGAAGAAAATTTTCCTGATTAAAGGCTACCAGCCAGAAGAACATTTGTAGAAGACTCCCAAAGATTGAGAGTATTGTGATTACTAATACATTTAACTGTAACTTTAAGTGATAAACGAATGTTGTGTTTTTTTCTTTTTTGATGCATCGCATCGTTTTAAAAAGTGACTGATAATTGTGGATATTGGTGGTGTGTCTTGCCACGTATTGGTAAGACCTGTCATTTTTTTAAGTAAATGTAATGTACTAAAAGCGTTATGAAAAAAATATATATTATAATTTGATGAATCAGTTGCTGTCCTCGTGCGCTCGTATCCCTGTTGTGTTGCAACTTTGCTAAATGTTTGCGACTCAATTTTCTCGATAACGTTTGTTTTTCAGACATAATTTATTATGAACTTTTTGCTCAGAATAATGCAAAAAATCACCTCTTAAAGCTACGAACATTATTTCTTTGACACCCTATATTTATATTAAAATACGTATTTTCTTTTTTAGTTGTAGATTGCCAAGTGACACCTTGGGGCCCATGGTCACCCTGTGACGCTGACTGTGGACCTGGAACCATGTCTCGTTCTAGGTCTATCAGGGTTCAGCCACAAAATGGCGGCAGGCATTGCCCTAGTTTAGAACAAAGGAGAGGTTGTCAGGTGTCCACTTGCCACCATCATCCCGACCCTGCAATTAAAGGTGAGTTGATATTGTTTAAAATGAAGAACATTAATAATGTGTTCATTATTAATTTTTTGTTTGTAATTGGTGGTGGTTAATGTGGTTAATTGGTTGTTAATTGGATTAAATCCGTCTAGAAAGAATGAGTCCGCGTCGGTCCTAATCCCGGGGTATATCAACTGACCCTTTTTAGCCTCCTATTAACTTACAGATCGCCTTAAACCTAAAATATCAAATTAAAATGAATGTGCCGGTGGCAATCCTGCCACCATAAAGTTAGAATGTCTAAAATTTTGATTTTAAAAACTGTTAATAACGTTGGCAGACTTGCTTTCGAAAAATTAATGTTTAATTGGAATTTTTAAGTTTTCAGGGTTGTTTTTTAATTTTTGATTTAGAAAATTGCACGTTCATATGGGTCAATAGAACTAAGTAGGGTCAGCTCGTTAGACCCCAGGACCAGAATCGGTTTCATTATTTTTAGGTGGCGTGTACTTAATAAACAACCATTCCATAAATGAATCCACCAAGTCAGAAAAAGTGCTCATTATTGACTAGTATTTTACGGTATATTTTTAGAATTTTAAACCAGCTACAAAACTTCAGCTAATGCTCATATTAGTATATGTAAAATAGACCCTTAATTAAAAAAAAACACTTAAAATAATCACCAGTTTTCTGTTAGGAAATGACCCTTTGAAGTATTTTCTAATAGGATAAAAATACTTTGGACAATTTATTTTAATGGTTTTGCCAAAAAAAAAACGGTAGAAAAAACACTTAAAATCGTAACTCACTAAAAGTTAAAATATAAGGTCTAAATATTTTCAATTTCGCAATAGCCTGGACACTAACGGGATGAACCAACCAACATAAAGTAGGTACCCATAAGAATCGTGCTGGCTTTAAAAGGACAAGGACTCACCTATTAAAAGCGACCTTTTTTCCTCTTCTTCAAAACAATATAATAATCAAGGAAATGTCATACAAAAATCATAATTTTTCGAATTACGATATACATTTTATTATGTACGTTTTGCTAATTATAATTTTATAGAATATGATACACATTTTTTGTCACAACCCAATATTTTTAATAGAATCATTTAAATTTTATAAAAAAATATTATTTAATGACCGACATAAATGTTGAACCACAGGAAAAACTTTTTACCGTTGATTTCTAAAAAAGCTTGATAAACATCTATGCATATGCCTAAACTTACAAAACACTAATCGAAGTTTGAATAAACCTTGGCGTAGATAATATAGGAAAGAACTACCTTTATTTTTGAACTTAAAATCAAATATTATTTGAAACACTTGTTTAGAGTTAAAATTTTTGTTGGGGTATATGTTAGAATAACAAAAAACTCTCATGAAAAATCAAAATTAAAATATACTTTTTTAACTCACCCTGTATAGTGGTTAGACAGAACTAAATTAACTGTTGTGAATAATCCCTATTGTCGTTTAATTTCGAAAAAATATCAAATACTTGGTATTCTTAAGGTATTTAAATAAATTTAAGTCACGCAAAAAGAAACGTAAATTTATGATTTTTTTTGTTCAATAAGGCTAAAATTTAGAAGTCCCTTTAGATTAATTTTTCACATCGTTTTTGTCTGAATGGAAAACACGTTTACTCTACAGATTTTTAAATTTATTTTCATGTTTTCGTTTTTGTTTAGATTAATCGTAAAATATATATTCATACTTTTGTAGACATTTTCTTTACTGCTATGACCTTAATTAAATTTTATTTTAAAATAAAGAACAATAATAAACTTAGAGGCTTTTAAATTTTAGCATTATTAAATTCAGTGGCAACTCGTCAGAGGAAGCAAGGGAGGCTAAGCCTCCTCATAAATTTAACCGTAAATTCGGCAATACACAATTTTTGTTTGCATTTATGCAAATACTACGTATTTTGCTTTAAATTTGTGCAGTACCCCAAAAAATTACCTTTCTGTGTGTATATAGTCTTTACGACTTTAGCGTCCCCTGTTCTCCATTGCACGAGCCGTCACTGATTAAATTAAAAAAAAACAAAAATTTACATTTGTTTTTTGTGTGTGTGATCTAAATGTACTTAAAAGCTTTAAGAATAGCAAAGCTTTGATACTTAGAAATTTAAGAGAAATAAGAATTATTTAGGACAGTTAATTTAGTTCGATCTAATGTCTTTACGGGGTAATTTAAAAGGTAAGTTTTTTTTTCATTTTTTTATTAGAAAGTTTTTCTTGATTTAACTTTCAATTCTAAACAAGTTATCCAAGTTAACAAGTTCAAAAATAAGTGTGGTTTTTGTCTCATCATATTCGTTAATTTGCACCTAATTCGTATATGCTATCTCTGTCCGTTTTCCAGTGTAAACTAGTTTACACTTGAGAATGTACAGAGATATTACTGACCGAAACGTTTTGTGAATAACCTAATAAAGACAATAGAAGTCCGAAATTCTTCTTTTACTTCTGAATTTTCTATATATTTTATGATTTATGGCTGTCACTGTATATTTAATTTAAACCCAAAAAATTAAACTGTTTGTTTTAAAAGATTCAAATCAACTCTAATTTAACTTAGGCTATTAGTGATTAAAAAGGATATTAAATATAATACCAAAAATCTTTTAATAAAAAGACCTGCTTTCTCAACCATCTAGTACGAAGCAGATTACATAGAACAACACGTTGTTTTAGCAAAGACGAAAACAGCCTTGTGTTTTCAGTAAGTTACTAAAATTATAGTGTCACATGTTCTCTTTACCCGCAGGATGCAGGAAAACCACACGCATAGTTTTGTTTTGCGAATGCAGCAAAATAATTTAAATGTTTGTTGTTTGCTCTATTTACTGGCGATGTTAGCTGTAAGTTAGGTTTTTCGTTTACCGCACATTATAAATACAGGGTAAGTTTTTAAAAATTTACAATGGCTATATTTTATAAACCAAGGCAAGTATTAAAAATTAAAAAATACCGTTTCTATAAAACCCGAGGGGAATAAAAATGACGTATTTTTCGAAATACCCTGTTAACTCCTTAAGCTGCACCCCCAATAACTTAAAATCTTACATGACAACACCCTTAATGTGGCACCTTTCTGGAAAGCTTATAAAAAGGTCAATCATCAAATACTACCCTTAAATTTTGATAAAATCATACAACAAACACATCAAAGAAGTTTAATTTTAATTAATTTTTTAAATTTTTAATAATTTTATATTAATTTAATTGGAGATTTCTTTATTGATAATAAGGTATGATTTTTCCAAAATTTAAGGGTAGTATTTGATTTTACCCCAACCTTTTTTGACCAACAAAAAGCATTTTTATAAGTTTTCCAGAGAGGTGCCACACAAGTGGTGTGTGCAATTTAAGATGTTTAAGTGACTGGGGTGCAGCTTAAGGTGTTAATTTATTTATTTATTTATTCATTTACATACACTACGGAATTACCAATTCCAAATGGTACAAAATTAACTTAGATAAAGTCTCTATATACCAAATAACTTGACAAAAATTACAAACACATAAAAAAACAAACAAGCTTACAACTTACTAACTAGTACTGCCTTCAGAGAGAGATAACTGATATTAAAAATGTCACAGTCGAAGTAATTTTGATTGTAATTAACCAACATACGATCTACAAATGCTCCCTGACCATAGTTCGTTCGGTGGACCCTTTCAAAAAATAACTGGACCTGCCTAGTTCGTCTGTTTGGTACGCGTATTGGAACCAAACCAAGCAAAAAGCTACAGTCGATTTTGCCATTTAAGAGCTTATGCAAAAGAGTACAAGAGCCTCCCTACGGCGACACTCAAGACTTTTAAGCCCACAGAGTAAAAGCCTTGTTTGGCAGGTCAGGTTGCTATACGGAAAATGAAATTTGAACAGAAGATACTTAACAAATCTATTCTGCACTCTCTCAAGTCGGTTAATGTGGCAAGCATATCGTGGAGACCAAATCACAGAGCAGTACTCCATGATGCTCCGAACGAGGCAATTATATAAACACAGAATCGCTTTTGTGTCATTGATATGCTTGGGCTAATAGAGGTGTTTCGAAAAATACGCCATTTATATTCCCCCAGGTTTTATAAAAACGGTATTTATTTTTATTTTTTGATATTTGTCTTGGTTTAGAAAATATACCCATTGTAAGTTTTTAAAAACTCGCCCTGCGTATAACATGGACGCAGTAAAATTATTCTGTGAACTGCACATGGACGCAATGGAAAATATACACTGGCCAACAAAAAATTTGGGTCATTTTAAAAATTTTGTAATTTTGTGTTATTAGCGATTAAAATTATAGGACTTGGATCCTTTTGTGGCACTATGAGATTTCTTATTATTTTCTTTGCTGTTTTTGCAGTTAGTAATCTTTTTTTATATTTTTAATGATTTACTGAATGAATGAAATAAAACAATAAAAATGGTTGTCTGCAACTTCTGTTAGGTGTTTTAATGGTTGTCATTATGTATTCCGTTAAAATTCCACAATGAAGGAAAATGTAGAAAGTAGGTTTTAATGTGTCTGCAGTTAAAGTTTAAATAGTTAGGTATCTGTTTGTGGGTTTATGAAACTACTCGGGACGCTGACTGTTAACCAATATTTGTAGTATTTAGGTTTTTAAATATTAATACGTAATTTTTTTTTCTAAAATTTAATGGTTTGTTTTCAAAACAGGTTGCTTCTGGCCGAGACACAAACCAATAATTGGCTAATTTCTGTAAATAATTTTTGCCATTTTGGATGTGGATACCCATTTTTATCAGCCGATTAAACGAATTACATACTGGAGTTTCTTAATCCTAATTCCAAATTTTTTGTTTGTTTATATTAAAAACTGGTATTTTTTGTTCTATTCTTTGGAAGTAAAAAATTAATAATGAATATGGAATGGAAAATTATTCATTAATAACACAGAGTCTGCTCTCTTATGTTACTGGCTGCTTGAAGTCAACGAGACATACAGTCAATTAAATAATAGATCACATTCTGGTCGAGGTTTTTCCACTTTTGTAATAACAACTCTTTTAGCTCTTGAACAGTTCTTGGAGCTGGTGTATGTCTTCATATACTGGGTTCCATCTCATTCAAGACAGGCAATCGGTAATAAATCATGACAGCAAACACATATCCCCATAAACCAACAACTGAGAACCTATAATAATAAAGATTAACAGTTTAACAAACATATCTTTAGAAAATTTTAAAGTGACCAAATTTCTTGCTTTAAAGTGTACTTTACTAAAACAACAGCTAAATATTAGTGGTAAATATATATTATTTGGTATCATTCCCATTTCTATTTTTTAACGAGAACAGTCCGATAAGTACTAAATCTACAAAAGAAAAACGAACATTTTGGAAAAGTGGTGATTTATTTCTCTGGTCCAACTTTTTAACTCGTCTGCAAAGTAGGCTTCCGTGGCGGTGATTTGACTTAAATTACTTCCCTACGAGTGACTTTATTAAGTTTGAAAAAAGTCGCACGGGGCCAAATCAGGACAATACGATGGATGGACAGGAGTTCATAGCCCAATTCCACCAATTTGGCCGTGGCGACGGCGGAGGTGAGAGCCGGTGCGTTGTAATGGTGAAGGATTACTTTTTCTTTATCAAATGGGACCGTTTTATCTGCGAGTTCGGCGTCGAATTGACCCAATAATTCGACATAGTAGAGCCCTGTGACCGTTTTGTCCATCTGCAGGTATGTAGTTGATATAGATCACCTTGTGAACTCTAGAAAACGGTGGCCATCACCTTTCCGGCCGATTGGACAACCTTTACCTTCTATGAAGCACGTTTGCCGGAGGAATTCCACCGTTCTGACTGTTCCTTGGTATCTGGTGTGTACCAGTGAATTCATGTTTCGTGGAACGACTCTGAAACTCTTTTTCATTGGGCTTAAACAGAGTCAAACACTGCTTTGAAGTGGTTTCGCGGTTGCGTTTGTTGTCCAAAGTGAGCAAAAAACCCGGCACCTATCTCGCCGACAGCTTTCTCATGCCCAAAATTTCATGTAGGATATGACTCACGCGTTCTTTTGAAATGCCTACTGTGTCAGCAATCTCGCGCACCTTTATTCGACGGTCTGTTAATACGAAATCGTGGATTTTTGATAGGTTATTCTCTGTGATGCAGTTTTTGTAGCTCTGATGTGCGACCACGTTGAAACTCGTTAACTCAATGTTTAACGGTCGCCATCGAAGGAGAAGAATCACACCATCGAAGCGTTTCACCGACCTATATTGCTCTTTTTCCATTTTTGCTAAATCTCAGACACGTTTGTTTTTACACGCGGTCGAAACAAAAATACGAGTCCGATTAGACTGAAATTTTGACAATAGCCTCTAGTAAAATGTTCTAGTAAATTACTTCTTTGATAGTGGCGCCATCTGGCGGTAAGACTAACTACTTATCGGACGACCCTCAAATCCTTACATGCGACGATTTTTTGCTAGACATTTCCACCCCTTTATTTTACTAGAATATTTTTACTCAGTTAAAGTTACAATAATATTTATTTTTTTGTCGGGCAGTGTTATCATTCAATGTGTATTCAAGTAGAATAAATTCAACAAAATATAATGAAGGAGCGTAGAACACCTCTCATTGAATAGAGTTGCTATGGAATCTTCAAGTAGAAATTGGTAATGGGAGATCCAATTATACGTGAGTGGTGAACGTAATGAAATAGGAAAACGGCATTATTGAAATCTGATTATATAAGAAATAACTTAAGCCGTATAAGGATTTGTGAGACATAAAATTTAATAATAATATGGCCTTATATAACCTACTAACTTTTGTATTTTGTAACTTTTTTGTTTATACATATTATTTTGTACAGGGTTATCCAACAAAAATAAAATTTCAAAATCACTCTTAAAACAAAACTTGTGTGGTTTGGTATAAAAATTTACAGCATCCACATTAAAAAACAATAAACATTAAATAATAGAGATACAACAACAAAAAATTATAATATTTTATTAAATGAAGAGAAAAATTTTGACTGACTTTGTGTACAATATCATAAAAGTATCTGTAATATATTTTAAAATATTTAATTTTTTTCCTGGTATTTTTGTTGTGTATAACAACTTAATTTTAATATTGTCGGTATTATTTCAAATTGACATGTTATACAGGGTGGCCCATCGAAAAGAGTCCAGCAAGATTTGGGGACCTTTTTTAAAAAAAATTAAAAATGCTCGGACCCGCCGATTTTTGAGTTTAGAGGGTCAATTTTTTTAATACTTTCTACCCTTTAACATCAACCCCTTGGCGGGGGTTGCAATCACCCTCAAAATCTTAAATAGGAGTGAGAGTCAAGTGATAGCTTATTTTAAAGGTCATTTTATTCTAGTTACAAATGCCAAGCGTGAAATTGCTAACTTGAGTTTTCGGAGTACGACAGCTTGTCAAAGATTTTGAAACAACACCATTTTTTAATACTTTTAGCGATAGTTTTTAGAGGTTCTTAATTCACAAAACAAAAATGCTTCACCCTTCGATTTTGGATTGTAGAAAAACGATTTTTTGTTTAAATTTTTAACCCTATAACTTCAACCCCTTAGCGGGGGCGACATTTACACTTATTTTTTAAATGGAAAATGGTGTGTTGTGACACATCTTGAAAGGGCATTTAATTTTTTTACAATAGCGCTTTGTTTTTGAATTTGAGCAGCGGGTTCCAAAGAAATCTAATTTAATTTTAGTAATTAGTACTCACGCATTATCTTATTAAATTTTGAAAATGTCCGCCGTTTATCTCCATATAATAGTACAGTAACTGTTCAAAGTGTTCTCGGACATTGTAAAGAATATCGGGGATTATTTGTTGGCATTCATGATGCGGTTCCGTAAATCTTCTAATAATTCAGGTTAGGTGGCATAAATTTTAGATTTTAGATGTCCCCACAAAAAGAAATCAAGAGGAGATAAATCGGGTGATCTCGCGGGCCATTCATAGCACCCCTATCCATCTACCAGGGAACGTTTTATTCAGAAACTACCGTACTGGTAATTTATAATGGGGAGAAGCTCCGTCTTGCTGAAATATCGCATTTTCTTTATGGTAGCGTTGGTCGTTTTCCATAATTTCAGTCAATCCTGGGTTAGCGGCATTCTCTAAAAGGTCTAAGTACGTATCTCCATTTAAATTTCCCGATAAGAAAAATGGTCCAATTATGTGATTATTAAAAATACCAACCCGAACGTTTAATTTTTGAGGGTGTTGAGTATGAACCTCATGGATATATCCTTGGATTCGTGTCGGAACGGTAGCGACAATTATGACGATTGACAGTGCCATTAAGAAAAAATGAACATTCATCTGAGAAGCAAACATTAAAATGATAGTTAGGATTATTTAAAATTAGTTCGGACATTATTTTACAAAACTGTAAACGTCGGTTGTTATCATCTTCATTAAAGTCTTGAAGAAGTTGAATTTTATATGGGTGCCATTAATTATGTTTTAGAATTTTCTGTACAGTGGTCCGTGAGACTCCCGTTACATAAGAAAGTTTCCTGGTACTTAATGTAGGGTTCATACTAACTTCACCGAATACACCGACTTCTACTGCCTCATTTCTCACTAGATTTTTAATATCCCGTTTTTATTTTCCACCGAACCAGTTTTCTGAAATTTTGCCACTCTGTAGGATATAACCATATTGTACGTATTCATCTGCATGTCTTATTAACAAAAGTCGCCGTTAGGCTTGCACATTGATTGTTTATAAAGTATAATTCAATAATTTCCACTCTTTCCGCAATAGAATAAACCATTTTTATCGAATCGAAAGAAAAGCACAGAAAGAATTAACTCACATCAACTTGTTTACTAAAAGTAAGGTCGGATTGTTGACTGATGTTTGATAGTTTAAAAACATTTTTTCCTCACCTACCTAAAATATCCAGTAAATTGTTTAGAATTCCATTATTTGGCGATGCGTAGCTCAAATTTAAAAAACAAAGCGCTATTGTGAAGAAAATTAAATGCCCTTTCAAAAGATGTACCACAACACACCGCTTCCCATTTAAAAAATAAGAGTGAATGTCGCCCCGCTAAGGGGTTTAAGTTGTGTGGTTAAAAATTTAAACAAAAAATCGTTTTTCTACAATCAAAAATCAAAGGGTGCGAGCGTTTTTATTTTGTAAATTAAGAACCTCTAACAACTAGCGCTAAAAGTATTAAACAATGGTATTGTTTCAAAATCTTTGACAAGCTGTCATACTGCGGAAACTTAAGTAAGCAAATTCAAACTTGGCAGTCATAACTAGAATAAAAAGACCTTTAAAATAAGCTTTTACTTGACCTCTACTACTATTTAAGATTTTGAGGGTGGTTGCAACCCCCACCAAAAGGTTGATGTTAACGGGTTAAAAAATATTGTCCCCCTAAAATTTTTAAAAAATTTAAAAAAGGGCCCCAAACCTTAATGGACTGTTTTAGATGAGCCACCCTGTATTTATCTATACAGGAAGTGAATAATTTAACTTTTTTATTATAATGATTATGTTTTTATTAATTTGTGTTGTTTTTTTTTATTAGCACTTCAGCCTGTTACTGGTGGGTAAGACAAAAAAGATCATCCATAAAATCGTTTAGTGCTAAAATTATTAATTACATGCCATTGATATTAAATATATTAAATGTATGTTACTAGTACAAGATCTAAGTAAAAAACGACTTTTACTTATTTGTTTATCGGATAAATGATTTTTTATTTTAAATAAAGGATTGAAACAAAAGAATCGCTATAAGGTTGCCAAAAAAATTATAGTTTGGGCTAAACTTAGGTATTTTAAAAAAGAAACATTGATATTTTTAACACACCCTGTACAATATATATATTTTTTCAATACATACTTATACAAGTAAATAAAATATATAATTTTACAAGTTTACGATATAAAATTTTCCACGGCTTTTTTACAACATTAAAAAGGAGAAAATACTAATATACAAGGTGAGTTTTTTTCGATGTTTATTGAAGGGATCTCAAAAACCGCTGCGGCTAAAGAGATGGTTAAATGAGGAAAGAATTGCAGTTTTTGGAGCTTATAGTAGGAGAGTTCAAGATGCTAAATTTGCAGTTACCCGAGCGTCGTAGAGACCTATTGGGTTGCAAAGCTTAGATAAGAAGAAAAAAATGTTATACAGTGTGTCCAAGATAAGGATCCTAAGCATGGGAGTCTCAGTACCTATTGGAGATACAGCTCAGGTTAAATTAGGAAAAAGTTGTGATTTTTAAAGCTTATTTACATGCCGTTTAGAAACTTGAAAAATAAATTCATGGCCTGCTGAGATATTTGGCAAAAACGAAAATTTGACTATATCGATTTTATTTTTTTCTGACTTTATTTGAAGAGATATAAAAAAACTAATAACACTTTTTTATTGGCACTTTTTAGCTACTACATGATGGTATTTTTAGATTTTATACCCGACGTTTCGTTTTCAAGAAACCATCATCAAATCAATTTTATTTTTTTATATGGCTCATAAAAAAAGTACACCCTGTATCTGATCCCATTTTTTATTACAAATTCAATGATGTATCACATGTCATATTTTAATTTATAGTTAAAAGAAAAAATTTTTCTATTTTTTTAAAGTTATTTTTAAGTAGGCCTTGCAAACAAACGCTTGGACGTTAATACCTGTTACCGTATCTGTATCATAATTTAATATCATTATAAAATAGTATTTGTCTTTATTATCCTGCTTGTCGAGTTGTTGTTTTTAGAGCAATTGTTTCTATTGTTACTGTTGTCTCTATTATTGTTTATTGGTGAATAGCTAATATCTTATTGTATTATTACGGTCGAATATGCAGGATGGCCATTATAGCCATGAAGATAAGTTTGACATGCTAACATGCTGCATTTTGTGCTGCAAAAAATAAATGAAGATATCATTTCTGCATTATGAATCATGGTAAATACATGGACCTGGTATTTTAGGTCCAAAATTCCACACCATATATTTAACCCAAAACGTTCTTGATGTTTCGATATTTTCTTAACACGCGGATTTTGTTGAACCTAGTAATGCGTATTGCGTATAAAGACAACAGTAACAATAAGAACAATTGCTCTAAAAACAACAACTTGACAAACAGGGTAATAACGACAAATACTATTTTATAATAATAATTAATTATGTTGCAGATACGGTGACCAGGTATTAACGTCCAAGCATTTGTTTGCAAGGCCTACTTAAAAATAACTTTAACAAAATAGAAAAAATGCAATTTTTCTTTTAACTAAAAATTATCTATATCTTTAACCGCTTATCGGGGCGTTAAGCGGCTATAGACTTTAAATATGTCAAAAAAATATTTTTATTATTTCGGCTTGTGGAATTCGTTCAAATCGTATTAAATTATATATTTTTCGTTATCCTTGAATTATTGTCTTCAAAATGAAAAAATAATAACCACGCTTAGAGCATGTCAAAATGACGGTTTCTTTTACAACTTTGTAGCCCTCCGCTTTCTTTACGTCACTCTAAAATTGTCAGATTAATGGAATATCCACTCTTTAGCAAGGAATTAACTCACCCTATCATAATCTGACACGTACGACAATTTCTGATGGATATATTTTTGTTTTTTACGATCGCCCCTGTATACGAAGCTTATATTTAGTGCAGGTATTTAATCGGGTACTAGGTATCCTCCAGTATATTTTTCTGACGCCTGTAGTAACTTCAAAAATCCCCTCTTGGGCTCCTCTACCATTAATTTAAATTACTTTCTGTTTCTCCCAAAACATATCATGGCTTACTAGATATTTTAAAAAAAACCGTTCTTTCAAAACATCTTTTTTCCTTTGTAGCTCAGTTAATAATTGAAATAGAAAAAACTGTAAATAGAAAACTTGTAGATATTTATCTTCTTAATAAAAAGGTTAAAATACGATATTTATTAAAGTACGTCCGTTTTCGAGCTACGGCATAAGCTTGCATTTTTAAAAATGGAAACCATAGTTGGCTATGACATTTTTAAAGAGGCCTTTTAATAGGCTTTATAACAATGTATAACAAGATATACTTTAAATAAAAAATTACGTAGTTTTGGACATAGTTTGTTTCAGCCATTTTGCCCTAAATAATTAAATTTATTTGATTGACAATGACTTTTTATTCATCTCATCAGTACTATAAATGTTTTAAATCAATTAATTAAAAAAGAGCATTTTCATAACTTATTAATAATTAATTTAGACACTAATCCTTTAAAAAATATTTAAGTTTTAATTTGTTAACGTTTTTTAAAACGTCTTACGAGACATTAATAGTTTTATAAATTTGTTAAATTTTAAGAAACAAATTAAATTAATAAAAACAAATAACAAAAACTAAAAATTTACAGTAGGAAGTAATTTAACTACTAAATTGACTACTATGATAATTGAAATAATGGTTTAAATTAAATTAAGAAAAAATAGGAACATTCTATTTAAAAATTTTCGAAAATTCCACATTTATTGCCTATACCCATGATATATCTTTTAAAACCAAATTTGTTGCCTTATGGGGGGTAAGGTATTTAATTTACAACCCACGTTTTCAAAGTCGGTGCCCTGATAACTCCAAAACTACTGCACCGGATCCTTTTGAAATTTTAAACACTATTTCTGTACATCATTTACGAGGTAACGCTGTCGAGTTTTTTTTAAATAATTTTGATTTAGCAATAACAAATTAGCCGATTTTTTCCCACAAAATTGTGTTTTTCACTTCAAAGTGTTCGAAAAATGAAAAAATTTGGAAAAAAAACTCGACAGCGTTACCTGGGGAAAACTATTATCTAACGAATGAACTTTGATTTTTTGATTTCAAATGATCCAGCACCAAGTTATGAGGGGTACCGCAATTCAACTTTTTCGAGACACGTCCGAACAATTGCTGCCATTGCCGTATTTTTTAATATTTTTTTGTAAAATTTGATGAAACATTCTTCGAATGTCATACTTTAATGTATCATTGGTTGAGTAAATAAATTTTAACTGTGTCGTCAGAAAAAATCACGAAAACATGGCTTTTTTGTACGATTTGACCTTAGCCCCCTTATGGGCTCAACTCTTGTACGTTATATTTATAAATTATTATTGTTACGTGAACTGAGTCTCACAAGCAAATGAGAGTTACAATATTCCATTGGAAAGGCTGTCAAAAAAAAAGGAATTTTCAATAGTCTTGGTATACGTCGTTAAAGAGTTTATAAAAATGCCTTTTTAAAAATGTCACAGCCAACTATGGTTTTCATTTAAAAAATGCAAGTTTCTGCCGTATCTCAAAAACGGATCAGTACATTTAATATCGGATTATATTTTCTATTTATACTTTTTTCTATTTCGAATTTTACCTAAGTTACACAAAAAAATAAGTTTGGGAAAAGACCGGTTTTTTAAAAATATCTAGTAAGCCATGATTTTTTTGAAAGAAAAAAAGTGATTTAAACTCAGCTCTAAAAACTTCAATTCTTTCCCCATTTAACGCATCTTTGTAGCTGCAGTGGTTGCTGAGATCCTTCACTTGTCTCCCGTGGCCTAGTGGACAGAGCTTTGATCTTCGAAGCCAGAGGTCGGCGGTTCTGATTCCCAGCGGGGAGACATATTTAGGTAGTAGTTATTTAAAAATAACGACCGTGGTGGCACTACCGCGTTGTCTAAAAGGTGCTGTGAAATGCAACTGCATGTTTCAGTGCTTGGACAACGTTGACGGAACAGGGGGAACGATGGGTTAAACATCCATCAACCCGACACCCACGGTACTCTGGTATTTAGGCATGGACCTTCGTGGGATGTCAAAAAGATAAAAACTAAACACCGAAAAAACTCACCCTGTATAAGCACTGTCTTGTAGAATAAAAAAATAAAAATTGACATTATAAAGAGAAACATAAAAATATTAAAATTTATTTCTTTTTAAATAATAATAGCCTTGACCATATTGATTTAGGCAACACAATATTATTTTTGTTTAATTACTATATTTAATAAAAAACAATATTTTTTAGCCGGTAAACAGATAGATGAGGGTCGCTTATTATTCGAATCTTAGCCCATTTTATCTTAAACTGCATTTGAGAAGTAATATAATAATGTTCTTTAAAATTTAGAAATATGTTCACCAATAATACCACACTTTTATATACCATATGTAGATTGATCCTTGCATTACTTTTCTCGTTTATCATCAGAAGATAAAAATTTTGTGTTAACACATTAGGCATACAAGAAATTGGTTATGTATTAATTTTCATTATAATCTCCATTAGCATAGACTTAAGGGGTTTTTGGAAGAAAAAACATAGGTCAAAAAATATATATTTTAGTAACAAAAAAAATAGTTTCTATTTTAAGACATAAGTTGAATTGTGGGTTTTTCTACCCACCACCAACTTAATTTTAAACGATCATACTAATAAGATATGTTCTTATTAAAAAAAAATATAAAGGGATATTTTGAATAAAGAAACGCAAAAATATTGTCAGTACAAATTATAAAAAAATTGTCTTACGTTGTTTTCCTCAATAACCCCTTAATTATCTTTATTTATAACTTAAATGAATAAGGTTGTGTTAAAGTTGGAGCAATTTGTAAGAAAGGTTAGTATTGCGGCTCGACCGAAGCAGCCTTATATTACTGTAAACCACCTGCAACCGTAATAACTGGACATCACGCTGGAGCGACCGCCGTCGCGAACCAGATATGTATTGCAGCTCGAGGTTCGCTCGGATCCACAGCTTGTTGGTAAATTAACATCAAAAGAACTGTTGCAAACTGGAAAATCTGGCCACAGTGCCGATATCACTATTCAATTCCACATACCCAAAACATCTTAAAAATCAAATTTGGTAAATGTAGCTTTAGCTTAAGATATTATTTAAGAGTTGCTGTACTTTTTATTAATATAGTATACCTTATTTGACTTTTATAAATGTAGTCCACTCACGTGTAAAATTATACCATTTTTTGTCTCAAAAACTAAACACAATTAGAAAAAAATCCAGAGACAAAAAGTGTATTTTAATCTGGTTAAATAAAAAGTCTTGATGTTTTTAAAATAGAATAGAATACCTCAAAAATACGTCTCCAAACCATCTTGGTTTTTCATGTAAAAATTCCCTTTTCAGATATTATTGAGGAACACCCTGTGTATATGTACAGGGTGTAATTTAATTGATGGTTTAAAATACAGGGTATGATTCCTTAATCTTATTTTAGGTAGAAAAGTTCATATAAACCCTAAACGTTAAAATTTCAAAAAAAAATCTTTTTTTTTTAAATATTCTAACTATTCTTCACCCAACTTTGTTTTAATTTGGCAATATTATTAATGACATTAAGAGGGTAATTTATTACTAACTTAATTACATTTAGTAAGTCCAGTGGCGTCTCGAGAGGCAACTGAAGGAATATTTCCAACAAAAAACGGTACGCCACTGACTGTGTAAATGTGTGTAACATTTTTGTGCTTTTTTAGATTAAGCAAATAAAAATACTGAATCCATGTCTCCTATTTTTTCCGTATCTTGTTTAGTTTAGGAGAAAAAAATCACTTAATTCCATTAGTTTTAGATCCATTAAAGAAGCATTGCTGGATCTTTTCTTTTAAAAATTAAGTGTTAAAATTTTTAATTAGCAATTTTGTAACAAAATAATCTACTACTAACTAACATACGTATTTAAATAAGGTTTATACCTAGTATAAAGTTTTTACTAAAATAAGAGTTTTTACATTTTTTTGTTTTTAAAAATTTTAACACCCTGTATCTTAAAAGTTAAAAGGTTTAGGACATACAGGGTGGCCCACCATATTCGACACGGTCTGTAGCTGGATAACCATGGGATTTTTAAAAAAAGTAAATACTGGAACATATGCAGGTCGGATAAGACCACAGTATAAAATTATTTTAGTCTATACAGGGGTCTCAAAAAGTGTGACGTATCAAAGTTATATTTTTTTAAATGGAACACCCTATATTTTATGACGGTTTTAGATTCTACTTTTAAAAAATGACTCAAGTTTATTTATAGTACTAAGTGTCTAATTTTATTCGTTTTTGTGATATTTGATTTTTTTTTGAAAAATGCAGAGGTAAAATTAGATTGATTTTCTCCCTATTTTAAATGGAACACCTTGTATTTTTTTACGTCACATGATGACTAATAAAATACTTTTTAAATGGTGTATAGGTTGCCTATACCTATCTTTTTGTGCTTTTTTAGTAAAAATCTGTTTTTACAAATTTTTAGTCCAAATGTTTATTTAAATTAAAGTTGGCTGTAACATAGCCGCCATTAATGTTCTTCTTAAGAAAATAACAACGACCATTTAATGATTACTACCCTTCTTCTACAATAACAAGATGATATAATACTGGTATGATGTGAAAAAATGGTTTACTTTAGTCTAGAGTTAATCCTGAACAATATTCCAGGAAAACCATCTGATAACCTTAGTAGTTGCTTTAAAAATTTGACACATTGATTATGGATAATGGAAGAAACGAGTTATAGGTCACAGAATGTCGTCATAACTGACCAGAGGCCTTATTAGGATTGTTTAAAAACACAAGTTTTATCATTACCACATTCAGCTGAAATAAGTGTTATTGGAAGTAGCATTATAAGCAACTAATGAATTTTTTTTCTGTGAATTTTAAAAATAGTGGCAGATAATGCAAAATCTTTTAATTTTGTGCTTTTTTCCAACAAATTTACATTTTGCAATAACGGCTAAGTAAATAGGCATAGCTAAATCACAGCCTACTTACATTTAAATAAACATTTAGAATAAAAATATGTTAAAACGGAATTTACTTAAAAAGTATAAAAGATAGGTATAGGCAACCTATACACCATTTAAAAGAGCATTTGGTTTGTCATCATGTAGTGTAAAAATACAGGGTGTTCCATTTAAAATAAGAGAGATATTGCTATTTGACTTTCTAAAAATTGAAATTATTTTTGATTACCCTGTATAATCTATGATCTCGATATGACCTACGTATGATAAGGCAGACTTTTCCTAATCTTGTAACAAATTTAAAAGTTTAAGGAGTTTATATTGGTAAAATAAAATTAATTTAATTGCACCCCTGCATTTTGAAAAAAATGAAATATCACAAAAACGAATAAAATCAGACACTTGGTACTATTAACAAACTTACATTATTTTTTTATGTAGAATCTAAAACCGTTATAAAATATAGGGTGTTCCATTTAAAAAAATATAATATATCAATTAAATTACACCCTGTATGTATGCTAACGTCTAATGTATTCTGTACAGCAATGTACAAGTACCTAAACACATAATACACTAATATTACTTTTAGGTCTTTGCCAACCGGTAACGGGTGAATGATTACATTGGTTATGGATAGAATGTTGCAGTATCCATTGATATTAATTCAAAAGGCATTGAAATTTCTGCGGTTCAGGTTAATGCCATATATTTAGCAATGCAGTAACCGAATGCATTTAATATAGCGCGTTTACAGATTTCCAATCGGTTAATAGCTTTACCGGTGTTAGGTTGTGGTTGGAATTTACATCGTTAGAACAGAGATAACAGGTAAAATGCTTTAATGGAAATAACTGGCTAATTTTAAAATGGTTTTACTTTAGGATTGTCCATCTAGCTACAATAATAACTTTACACCAAGCAAAAATATAATTTATACAGGGTGTGTATAAACATATAGACTGAAAAAACACCTGAGTAACACAAAAGTTAGATCAGGACACATGGAAATAAGGAGTCCCATAATGGATATGAGGACAGACTATATGACCTCACAAATCGTACCCATTCCAGGTGATAATACACCTAAGGGAGAACTGGGTAAACGAAAATTTCAGACTCTCTCTTCAAAGTCAAACCTGTTATACGGACGGGTCCAAAACCGAAAAAGGGTCAGGAGCAGGTGTCTACAGTGAGATAGGAAACACTTATTTGACCTTCCCACTGGAAAATCACGTCTCTGTATTTTAAGCAGAAATTTTTTGCGATTTTACAATGTGTCAGGATTAACAATCAAAGGTCCCGCACAAATTGTACAATTAACATTCTTACGGACAGTCAAGCAGCCCTTGCTGCATTAATCAATCTTAAGGTATCGTCTTGGCTGTAGCTAGAATGCCTCGAGGAACTCAGAAAACTGACGGAACTCAACAACACAAGGTTGATGTGGGTGCCAGGGCATTGCGGAACTCGGGGCAATGAAAACGCAGACAAACTGGCTAGAAGGGGGCAGCCACGACATACGTCGGGCAAGAACCAGTCCTTGGAATGCCAAAGAGTACCTTTCGGAGTGCGATACAAAACTGGGTAAAGGACCAGCAAAGACTGCACTGGAAAAGGCTTCCTCAACACATACATGGGAAAATATACATCGGAGGACCATGCACAAAAAAAAACTAAAAAACTACTTAAAATGGGTAGAAATCAGCTAAGAACAATCACAGGTTTTCTTACCGGACATGCTCCAGTGAAAGAACATCCGAATAAAATGGGATTATACAAAGGAGATCTGCAGATTGTGCGGAGCAAAGACCGAAACAGTAACCCACATACTGTCAGTGTGTGAGGCATTGGATCACAAAAGATAGGCAGTTTCGGGGATATTAGAGTGCCCCCGGAAACATATGGTACGCACCTAGCAGACCTATACCGCCAAAGGAACTAGGGTACTGGAATGGGTACAATGAAACGGGAGTTTAAAATGCTTTAATGAAAATAACTGGATATTTTTGAAATGGTTTTATTCTACAGGTATCCATCTAGCCATAAAAATTACTTTACATTAAGCAAAGAGCGGGAGAATATAATGTATACAGGGTGTTACCGAATGTTGTTAAGAAAATTTAAAAACAGATTACTGCATCAGAAAATATGAAAAAACGATTATACAAAATGAGTCTTCAAAAACCATGTTTGGTCCACACTTTTTCTTCCGTAGCTCAGATAATATTTGAAATAGAAAAAGAAAGTGTAAATAGGGAACTTGTAGATAACTATCTTCTCTTCGCTAGAAAGGTATAACTCGGTATTTAATTTAATAGTCCGTTTTTGACCTTGACATTACCTATATATATATTTATAAGAGTAATTTTTCTTGGATTTAGGTCAGTTAAATAAATATTAAAATGGTTAAAATGTCATATTTTATTTTTGTTAAAGTCAAATTTGGCCTAAATAAATAAAAATAAAATATGACATTTTAACCATTTTAATATTTATTTAACTGTCCTAAGTCCAAGAAAAATTACTCTTACTAAATTTATAATTTTTGGTCAAAGAATCATAAAACAAAGTATATATATAATATATATATATATATATATATATATATATATATATATATATATATATATATATATATATATATATATATATATATATAAAAACAAGATATATTTTAAATAAGAAAATATCGGTGTTGAAGAAAGAAAAAAATTCGCTGCAGGATATACAAGGTGGTTTAAAATTGCGAGAATATAACTTTGAAAAAAAAATATATTTTTGATACTACTCTACTATTCTAATAGTAATTAATGTATAATTAAAAGACAAAAACGTAATTAAAAAGTTTAAAATAATTTTTTTCTATTAATTATAGTTCTCTGGAATAACTTAAAAGGTTAACGTAAAAAGAACAAATTAAAGAAAAAATATTTTTTTTCAGTTACGTAGAAGAGAAAAAGATTTTTTAAAATAAAAGCGTTAAAAGAACCGACCTTATGATATACAGGGAGATTCAAAAATCTGTTATGAATATTTTTGTAAGTACTTACTTATTTAAATACTAACACGTAATAGAAATTTTAATTTTTTGTTAAATAAATCGTTACCCTTTGGATAATATTTACATGCATTTTAACTTAACTTAATAATGTTTGCATATGTGAAGATTATTTTAGTTAATACCTAATTTTCCCGAGTAATCATAAATGATAAAAATGTATAACACTTACTTTTTAATGCTTTTGTATTAGGTAGTTTCCAAATATATTTTTCAATTTTTTTTTTTTTGATTTTTAAAAAATTTATTTTTGCGATTTTGAACCACCCTGTATATCATAGGGCATTTTTTAATATGGCTTTTAGCTTTTAGACAAAGATTTTTTGTTTTGTAATAATAAAAATAAAAAATTTTAGGAGGTAGGAGTTAAAAGTCCATTCACGTGGACACACTGTAAAGGCCCAAAATAACATTATTTTCAAAATACAGAGTGTTGAAATTTTTTAAAAATATTTAGAGTTTTTATTATTATCTTACATATTCCTCATTCGGTTTCGATTGGGGCTGTCTTCTATATTCATATTTTCTTTGCTTAAAAAAAATACATTTGTTTTTGTCATAAAAGTTTTTTTTTTGATCTCACTTACTCTGAAAACCCAAAGACATTGAAAAAATTTAAAGACACCTGATTCATTAAAAGTCGTTAGTTTAAATGTTATTGTTATTTTTCTTTAAAATTTGTTATTACTTTCACATAGTGATATGCAATTAGTGTAAGATTCGAATAAGAAGCGACCTTTTCCCATCTGTTGTCGTTCAAACACTTTTTTACATATTTGAAACAAAAAACCGCTATTGGTTGGCTAAAAAGTTATGGTAAAGTCTATAATTAATAAAACAAAATAATAAATTTTACCTTTTTAGTCGTCGAGTTGGGAGTATAATCTCAATCAATTTTATTATCTTACAAAACAACCTTTAATTTTTACCGTAAATTGGGAAACACCCTATGCACTCGGACTACCCACGGAGAAGCGAAACACCTTCACACACATCAGCTTTTATTTATGGGACACCTGTATATTACATTTATTATTGCCTAGTATTTTTATTACATTTAAATTATATTTATAATCATTAAGTTATTAAATGGAGTTTACCTATAGTTTATTATTTTTTAATTAAAAAAAAACAACTTAAAAAAAAATGTTTTGCATTGTTTAAAAAATTCTGCTGCTACTAATCAAGCTATAACTATGTATTTTTTAATTCTTAACCAGTTCACCCTCGAGTTCACAAGGGTGCCGGCTGATCGCCTTTAAAATATTGGGTTAAAAAAACTTTATTCTTAGTTTGAGCGATTGGTGTTATCTTAGAAAACTTAGGGGCTAATTTATCCCTTGTTTCTTCTTTATGAAAAATTTGGTCATCTTTTGTGATAGTAAAAGGCTTATCACGAGTTAGATTAACCTTTTGTGTGTCTTGTTCCTTTTTTTCTTGAAATTTTGAATGTAAATTTTTATACATTTCCGACATTTTGTTTTTGTGATCTTGAACATATTTAGAAATTATATCATTTTCTTGAATATCAAATGGGCTTTTAGAAGTAAAATGTCCTGATATTATTTCGAAAGGGGTAAAATTTGTACTAGAATGAATTGCATTATTATAATAAAGAAGTGAATATTGGATCAAATTGTTTAATGAGTCGCTTGACTGTTGCTGCATCTGAGTACGAACTCGCTCTAATAACGTAGAATGAAATCGCTCAATGTAGCTGTTTGAATTTGGATTTTTTGGTGTAGTGTAATGTATATTTATTTTATGAATTTTGCAAAAGTTTTGAAAAGCTTGATTACTAAATTCGGTTCCGTTATCACAAATAATTGTGTCAGGTATACCGTAATGTGATATAAAAATTAAAAACGCGTCAAGTATATTTACTGAGTTTAAACCTCCAATAGCATATGCTTGAGCAAATTTCGAAAAAGTATCAATTATGGTCAAAAATTTTTCTTTCGAAATTGACAGTGTATGTGTGTCTAAATGAACTCTTTCAAAAGGCTTGGATCCAATAGGTATCGGTTGAAACTCAAATTTATTTGGATTTCTTTCGTATTTAGCCTTTTGACAAATATTACAGTTATTAATATAATTGGTTACGTCATTTATGAGATTTGGCCAATAATAATTCTTTTTAAAGATTCAATAGTGGTTGTTATCCCACGATGCCCTGTTTTGTATACATGATGGTAGTTCATTTTATCTTGTCTCTCTTTTTCCAGTGTTACATCCGTTAATTTTGCAGAACAAATTAGTAATTTAGAGTTTAAATTTTCAATTTTATTTTGCATGTTTCTTATAAAAAATTGTTCATCTTCTTTGTTTGGAAAAAACATATGATAGGTCACTCCATTAACGAGATTAGCTACAAATTCCTGTAGGTCTTCATCCATATGTTTTTTTCTTAAATTTATAAAATATCTGTTATGGTCAAAAATTTTCTCACGGATACAAAGTGGTACTGGAGAGGTTTCTGAGATTTTGATGATCATCTGGTGTTTATGATAATTAAGGGGTTTCTCAGAGTAAGGAAATCCTAAAAGCGGAGCTTCTTTGGATGAATGTACTGTTGTCACACAATGGTTTTCTTGTTCCATATATTCTTCAATTACTTTATCAGAATCCCCTAACTCATTTACTAGAGAAGAGTTATCTGTGTTTTTCCTACTTTCTGGGTTTCTTGAGAGGGCGTCTGCTACCAAATTTTCTTTTCCTTTAACATAATCAATGTCATAGTCATATTCGGTCAATTGTAATTTCCATCTCACTAATTTTGAATTTGGTTCTTTTAAGCTATCAAGCCATTTTAAGGGTTTATGATCTGTTCTTATTTTAAAATGGCGACCAAAAGATATGGCCTAAAATATTTTACGGCCCATACAATTGATAACAATTCTTTTTCAATTACGGCTAGATTGACTTCATTGGGGTTAAGAGTTCTACTTGCAAAGCATATAGGTTTTCCATCTTGGCTTAAAACTGCTCCTATTGCATATTTACTTGCGTCAGTAGTTACGGTAAATACTTTGGAAAAATCTGGATGTACTAATATAGGGTCATTGCATAACATTTCTTTACAAGTTCGGAAGGCTTCTAAAAATTCTTTAGTATGTTCTACTTTTTACCTTTTCGTAAGCAATTTGTAAGAGGTTTTGTAATTTTAGCCAAATTGTCAATGAATTTTCTATAATATCCGACCATTCCAAGGAAACTCGTAATTTCTTTATGTGTTTTTGGAATTGGGTAATTTAGTATGGCATTGATTTTTCTAGGATTAGGTTTAATATGTTCTGTTGTAATTATATGTCCTAAAAATTCTACTTCACGTTTCATAAATTCGCACTTATCAAGTTGAACTTTTAAATTGTGTTGTTTGAATTTTTCAAAAATTGATTTTAAATTGCTTATGTGTTCATCTAGTGTGCTTGAAAATACGATGACATCATCCATATATACAACGCAAATTTTATTTATGAACTCTTTTAGGACTTCGTTGATCATTCTTTGGAATGTCGCAGGTGCATTTTTAAACCAAACGGCATTCTGAGGAATTCATAATGTCCGTGATCAGTAGAAAAAGCTGTTTTTTCAATACTATCCCTATGCATCTTAATTTGGTGGAAACCACTTGCAAGGTCTAATGTGGTAAAATATTGTGATCTGCCAAGTTTATCTAGAAGGTCATCTATATTGGGAATAGGGAATCTGTCCTGAATGGTTTTATTGTTTAATTTTCTGTAATCTACTACAATTCTCCATTTCTTTTGTCCACTAGCATCAGGCTTCTTGGGTACTATCCATATTGGACTTGACCATGGACTTGCACTATTTCTGATTATTCCATCGTTTATCATTTTTGAAATTTGATTCTTTACTTCTTCTTTATGGATTTCTGGAAATCTATATGATTTTGTATAAATTGGTTCGTCATCAACTGTTCGAATTGTATGTGTAGTTAACGTAGTATTTGACAGAGGTTCAGTTGGACTTTGAAAAATTGAATAAAATTGTTTACATATTTTTATTAATTTATTTTTCTCTTCTTCATTTAGATGATCCAGTCTTAAAATGCTTTCAATTTCTTGTTGATCTAGATATGGTTCATAATTTACTATTTCTCCTTGATAGATGTCATAATCACTTGTTGGTTCTACTTGTAATGGAGAAATAATATTTACATATGTATCTTCAGCACTAACGTTATGAATTTCTACATATGCTTGTCCGTTTTCTACTTGTGTTATAGATTCAGGAATAAAGCAGTGGTTATTAATTTCTTGTTTAGGAATATAATATACGCCATCTGTAATAGCATTTGTAGGTAATTTTGTTCTAAGTATTTCATTTTCATTAAGAGTTACATTATAGCAATCATATTCAGTGGGTGCACATTGGTAGACTGGTATTAGTACATTGTTTCTTTGTAAAAATCCGTCTTGTAAGTTCCAATTAAATCCCATGTTTTTGAGATCTCTAAAGCTAATAAGTCCGTCAAAGAAAGGATGAAAGTCAAATAAGGTGAATATGATATTTTCTCTTACTTCAAATTCTTTAAAAGCTGGAATATGAGCTTCATATTTTGCCATTTGTTGACCACAAGATGTTTTAATAAGAGTTGGTTTAGTTATTATATAATTTGGAAAATACTGTTTTGCTAAATATGGATTTAAAAGTGAGATGTGGCTACCAGAATCAATTAAAAATTTTAAAGGTTTAGGATATCCTGCTATTACTATGAATGGTAATCTACGTTGATCCATACTGTTCAGTTCTAGGTGATCTTCTCTCCAGAGGCTGGCTGAGAAAAATTTTCTGTGTCTTCAGGAATGGTAGAAGAAGGCACTTCAGTTTGAGGATCAATTAGTTCTTCAATATTTACGTGAGAGTGTAATAGATCAGCATCATCAATTTCTTCGAACCAGGTATCTTCTTGAATTATTTCTTGAGGGTTCATATAGTCTTCGGTTAGATGTGATACATTGGGCTGATAGTTATTTGTATAATCATCAGTCAGATGTAGTTCTTCTGCATAAAATGTCGGTCTTGATTGCGGTTGAAAATAATTTTGTAGCCTGGGTTGATACTGATTTATTGGTCTATACTGGGGTTTAAATCCACTTGTCTGTGTTTGATTATGCTGTTGAAAAGTACTTCTCGGTGCTACAGTCTGTTTAGTCATTACAGACATTGGAGTGGGTGACTCTTTTGGAGTTTGTCCAGTTGGTTTCCAGACATTCTTGGGTTTCCCAAATACTTGTTGGTTTGTGAAATATCTTTTCTCCGGGATATTTCTTGGAGTAATTTGGATTGGTTGACTCGGAAAGTAATTTCTTCTTCCAAAGTCTGATGTCGAAGGACTAAAATATTGTGGTGTCTGCCTTATGAAAAATGGCTGTTGTTGTTGAATAGTAGGTGCTTTGATTGTTGGATTTGGAATCTGCGGGAATGTATTTCTCTTAGTATCCGTACAAAAAGACATAAAATTTTCTTCCTCAATAACATAGTTCATAGCTTCCTCTAGACATGAAGGATTTTTCAATCTTACTCCGGTTTGAATTTGGTGCGGTATATATTTTAAAAATGTTATTAAAAGTAATTTTTCAATGTTGCCTATTTGAGCAACTTTAGCATCTGGATGCATGTTAGTGTCACAATTAATAGCATTAAAAACTAAACTTCTAAAATATTGACAACGAATTCCGAAATTATAGGGCGATTCTTTTGGATTAGGTTTTAAACTATGAAGTTCATGAAGCAAGCAAGTAAAAGATCTTTGATCAGTAAAACTAATTTCTAGAATAGGTTTAATTTCTTCCCATTTTGTTAATTCTGTTCTACTTGATATTAAAATTAAAGCTTTGCCCTCAAGTTTACCAATAATAGCTCTAAAAATAAGATTTTTAATGATTTGAGTACTATTAGCATAATGAGCAACAATTTCATCGCAAGCAGCAATAAAATTTTTAAGCGCACATGGCTCACCGTTAAATTTAGGAATAATATCTAAATATAATCTTAGTTCTTGATAATTTGTTTCAGGCATTGTGTCTTGATCTAAATCAAAATTTAAATTTTCAAAATTTTCGTCCAATAATAAAGTTTCTAAATGTTTACTACTACTTTGAGTTGCGGATTCTTCTTCAGATAAACTACTTAAATATGGTTTAAATCTAATTTGATTTCGATATTCTTTATTTTTTCTAAGAGTCTCTTTGAAATTAAACATTAAAATTACGTTCCATTAAAGCGTTTCTCCTTTTTTATGAACAAAAAAAAGTTTTAAAAGAAAAGTTAAAAAAAGGTTCAATAAAAAAATTTAAAAAAAAGGTGTCAAAAAAAATTAAAATAATATTTAAACAAAAAAAATTGTTATATGAAGAAACAAAAAATAATATAAAGGATAAAATTACAAAAAGGATGGTAAAAAAAGGAAAATAAGAAAATGATCTCACCCTGGTTTGATGTTTGTCACTAAATCTGGGTTGTTACACTACTGGTAGAAACACAATTTTCAGTACTTTCACACAGTCAGTAGGCACTGTCCAGGATGCAATTGAATGGTTTGAAATGAAGCACAAAATTTGCACTGTCCAAGAGAACTTTTCAAAAATTGTCTTTTTCTTTCTTCTTCTTCTTCAATGTTTGGATATTCGGTCCAAGGAGGCACTGGTTTTTCGATCAGGATATTCGTTCCCACGAAAAAGTCCAGCTGTTTGAGGTTTTTTGGATATTCGATCCAAGGGGCACTGGTTTTTCGATCAGGATATTCGGTCCCACGAAAAAATCCAGCTGTTTTGAGGTTTTTGGATTTTTGATCCAAGTGGCACTGGTTTTTCGATCAGGATATTCGTTCCCACGAAAAAGTCCAGCTGTTCACCGAGTCCGAGAAAAACACTATCCACGAAGGCACTATGTTTTTGGTTTCGGTACGGCGAATTTTTGTTTTGAATTTTCCGATCCGACTGCGCCAGTGACGTTTTTGCTTCCAGCAGCCTGTGGTTCGTAGAAGCAAACAACTTTTGGGTTTGGTGAGTTAGAGATTACTCGATATACTTGAATAACCGATTTATTCAAAGCAAACGCTGGCAACCTAACTAACTACATATTGGAGAAATACATACATTTATAATATTTTTAGGTAATACAATATATGTTACCTTAAGATAAAATACGGTACAATTAGTAGTCATCATAAAATAATAGATAAACTACGAGAAATAACTAATACATAATTTACCAGAGATTAAGATAATTTACGGTATAAAAATACTATGCGAAATATAATATGATAAAATTCGAGAAATAATAATAATAAGCAATACACCGAGATTTATCTCTTACACCTACGCTTACTGTCTCTATTACATTTGGTTTACAGGATGGCACAAGCATAATTGGTTGGCACAAATATAATTTAGTTACGAATTTGTCCGAGCTTTTCCGATTAGTTATAATAAGTAAGCCACTTACGTTATTGTAGTCGTAAAGTTAGTTACCATAATAAGACAATATAGTTACAGTAATGCAGACATATTTTATAAAGTTTGTCTAATAACCATTATTAAGATATCTAGTTACCACAATAAAAATTTATGATACAAAAAAATTATTAATTTTCCTATCAGCCGTAACTAAAGGGGCTAATAATTATGGGCTGTATTTCCAAAATACAGGGCTGTATTTTCAAAATACAAGGCTGTTCAGCTTTTTATTTTGCTGTTCATATTTAATTAACTGTTCATGTTTAGACTTTTGCGCATTAGATAAGTCCACAGAGACTTGGTCAGTCTGTCGTAGACATTCAAAGTGAAACATTGTGCTAAGCTTAAAAATCATTAAATCTATCCTAAAATGTCTGTTGTATCTAATACAGATTTCTACACACTCCTAAACATCAACGAAGTAAATCCTTTGTCTCCAAGTAAAGTTGCCAAGGATTACGAGCAATGCAATCAAGAATGGTATCATTTACTACTAAACGAAGTTGATTTTGGTTTAATGATAGGTTTGCCTGATCTAAAATGGTATTCATTGTGTCGATGTCATCTTGTAGCTGATGATGGAAGTACCGCGCATGAGCATATTCATGCCTTAATTCACTTTACGAATGGAAAAACAGTCTTAGCATTGAAAAACGACTACAAAGACTTGGAAAAAGACTTCATGCCAAAACAACATTTAAGAAAATTTTGTGTTTGGATCATGCAATCGGCGTACTACGATACATTGCTTGTGCAGATGGTCAGAAACCTCTAAGACGAGATCTCGATGGTTTACAAGGAACTCCTCATGCTCATTACTCTAGAAAATGTTTTAACGAAGATTGGTTACATTTACGAGGAAAACGATGTGGCGCTGTTCGAGATGAAATATCAATAATTGCTTCAAATGGAGTTTCAGATATTTCAAAATACACATTACCCTACGAACTTTATGAAAAATCCACTTGCCGTTGTGCCAGAGGCGATGAAGGCGTTAGAAAAAGGCAACAAGCTAATGAAAAACGAAGAGAATTTTACAAAACAGAAAAAGGACTTTCTATCAGGAAAATGCACAAAGAAAAACAAATTGAAAAGCAACGATTAATTAAACAACTGTTAGAGTTAGGACTAAATAAAAAGCTGAATTACAAAGAGAATCAATTGTAAAACTTATTAGTCTCTTGTAATTTAAGAATTAGTAGAATAAATAATGTACGTTAAAATAAATATATTGTTTTCTTGCCGAAATTTTCCCTGTCCATATCAGACTTAGTCCATTATCTTTAACGAAATTCCCATATAAACGCTATGAGATTTTGTCCAATATATACTTAATTGTCCATAGGTTACTTCTTTGTCCATGTTTGACTACAAAATTTACATGTGTTTAAATGGCATATCCAAGATCCTATGGTACGTAATTATTTTCCCAGCGCGAAGTCCGATGGTGAATGCGCAAGGCATCAGCAGTTGGATGGTTAATATGATGTAGCACAAGATTCCTAAAGTTCTGGTTAGTGACGTCAGAGAAAAGTTGACAAGTGACAGGTGACAGATATGACAAGTGCCAGGTGACAGATAACATTTGACAGGTATTGACCACACCCTAAATAATGCGTCACACAAGATTCCTAAATATGACGTCAGAGACGCATGCGCAGAACTTTGAAATAGGTATAGCTCAAGATTCCTAGTGTATGTCATAAACCGCAATTTTCCCGCGGTCGGCACGCGCCACACCGCCATTTTCCCACGCGCCACGCCCCTCACCAGAATTTTCCCACGGTCCCCAAAAATTCCCACGCACAAGTAACGCCCTACACTACTATTGCCCTAGACATAGCAGGGCCATTTCCAGTTAGTAAATCAGGGAATCGCTATATCTGGGTAGCGATGGATTACTTAAGTAAATGGCCAGAAGTCTACCCAATCCCAAATCAAGAAGCTATCACTGTTGCCGATGTATTATTTCAACAATGGATTTGTCGCTATGGAGTTCCTAGAGAAATACATTCCGATCAAGGCAGAAACTTTGAGTCCGATCTTTTCAAGAACCTTTGTAATCTCCTCTGAATCCATAAAACAAGAACAACACCTCTTTATCCCCAGTCTGATGGTATGGTAGAGCGGTTTAACAGAACACTCGATAACTACCTGAAAATTAAAGTAAATGACCATCAAAGTGACTGGGATAACTGTATACAGCCGTTTTTATTAGCATACCGCTCCGCAATTCACGAAACTACTGGCGAAACACCTGCTAAAGTCATTTTCGGAGCGGAAATATGCCTTCCAGTTGACTTGCTTACAGGACGACCTTCCACCAATGAAGAACCAGCAGAAGACTATGTAAGTAAACTAAGTAAACAGCTACAGAGGATACATGAAGAGGTGCGTACCAAGTTACAAAAAGGAAGTGACCGTATGAAATCCCGCTATGACTTGAAAGCTAACCATTGTTTACATAATTGAACGGCTCATTCGGTATACAAACTAAACAGAGAATAAGCAATACTTTTAGGCTCGAAAGTAAAATATTAGCCTTTGGAAGCTAATTAGATATTTTTGGTAACGTCCACAAGGCTAAGTGATTCGGACAATGGTGTTAACATTTTTAGAACCCCAATATAATAGTCCCTGGGCCAATAACGACATGGGCTTCTTAATAAGAACACTTTTAAAACCTTTTAAGAGGGTTCCTTTTGACGAGTCTACCACGAATATTCATTCATACCGCCATATATGGAAGCGGCGCTTTAACCCAGCCTATCAATGTCAAATGTTTCGTGTTATGTGTGTCTGTTTGGCCCAACGCGTCACTTTTTTGCAAAACAAGTTTAACATAGTGTTTTACATGCAATTTTTAAACATTTTGCCAAAGATGGTAAGGGTTACAATCATAAAACCATAAAACTCAAACACATGTTTCGGTTATCGGACTAGGCGGGTTACGTGACTGTAACCGTTTTTGGCACAATATTTAAAAATTGCATGTAAAACATTGTGGTTAACTTGTCCGACAAAAAAAGAGCCACCTTCGCCCAGTCCGACACCCGAAACATTTGACATTGATAGGCTGGGTTAAAGCGACGATCCATATATGTCGATACGAATATACGTGGTAGACTCATCAAAAGTGATCCCCCTAAAAGTGTTCTTAATATAAAGTCTATTTCATTACTGGTCCAGGGACTATAAAATTAAGTAAAGGACATATAAATAGGATATTACTCTACATTCCAAGTCGAGCGTAAACACTGCACTGGCGTAGATAATTTTATTTCCTGGGGGTAATCCAATGGATGAAGTATGGTTCAACCTCGCTTTGTATAGTAAAATCAAAAATCGGGCAAAAAAACTTCAAAAATAACCTATTTAGCACATATTTGTGCATAAACTACTACAGAAATCCTATTAAAACTATTAAAAAGTTTACTCCCCCCTTTGCTTGTAAAAATAGGATTCACGAAGAGAACACTCGCGGTTCTCAACAGAGAAACTCGTGGGGCCTCACATATGCATCCTTATACGGTTCAACTGGACAAGCCCCGAACTTCCCACTTTGTTCGTTCTTTTGTCCCTAGAGTTTCTAGAATCTGTAATCCGCTGCCCGCGGAGGTATTTCCGTTTCCCCCAAATCTTCAAGTATTTAAGTCCCGTGTCAACAAACTCCCTCCTTCCTCGCCTAAGACACCCACGGTACGTTAGTATTTAGGCTTATAGCCTATGTGGATTGTCCAAAGATAAAAAAAAACGAAGTAAAAAGGTTGATTTTGTATACAAGGTTCGCAAAAAATTAAAAAACATAATTTTTCTTCAAGAGTCAGTGGCGTATTTACCAAAAGGCTGAGTAGGCTGAAGCCTATGGCGGCGTTTTTAGGGCGGCGTGTGGATTTTGATTTTAATTTTTTTGCTCTTCAACATTATTTTTTCAAGGAAAAAGGATAAAAATCGGGGCGGCGCGAAAATAATAGCCTACGGGCGGCAAATATGTAAATGCGCCTCTGTCAAGAGTCAAAGAAAATTTATTTAGAATAATGTTTGTTATTGACAAAAACAATACAAAATTTTATTGAACTCCAAAATTTAGCGAAAACGCCTTGTGTTGTGGAGAAAGCAGGTGTTTGAAAAACATATTATGAAAGTTTATTGGTCAATTTATTATAAAAACTACAAAATCAGTTTTACGAAACTTTTTGATACCCCGGTAGCATTAATAAAGTAATTCAAAATTCTATTTTAAATAAATTTTCTAAATTATATTTTGCTTAAAAATGAAAAATAAAGGTAAGTTTACTCTTTAAGAAAAATCATGTCCTTTAAGTTTCTGCGACCCTGTATACAAATATAACATTTTTCTCTTCGTGAATCCTATTTATTTTTGACAAGCAAAAATTTTTATGACAAATGATAATTTTTTGTAAAATATTTTTTTTATACATTTGTTCTCTTGTAAACCCCGCATCCGTGGACAGTCGGTATAACTTTATGACAATATGCAAGCTTTGAAATAAAAATTAAATAAAATTATTTTAACGGGATTACAAATAGGTATATATTTTTTTGTTTTTTAATAGGGTAACCACGAATAATAAGAGTTTGCAAAATTTGACTCGAAAAATTATTGTAATTTGTGTATATTCTTTATTTTACCAAACACTTAGTCTTTGATCTTAAACTCAGAAGGCCTGGGTTTAATCCCCAGCCGGGGAGACCATTTTAGTTAGTAGTTATTAAAAAAATTGTCCGTGGCAATCTCGTGTTGTCTAAAAGGTGCTATGAAACAGGAACAGGGAAAATGATGGATTAAACATCTAATAAACCAACACCCACAGTACTCTGGTACTTAGGTACAAGCCTTTGTGGGAAGTCACAAAGATAAAAAAAAGTAAGAAGCAACTTTAGACAGTTGTTTCCTCGTTACGGCAAAGCACTAAACAGGCGTCGCGATGCTACTATCGATTTTCTGCCTTACACTAGAGCACGAGAAAATATGAAAAATCAATAGCACTGTCAGCGCTGCATAACAGAAGATTGCTGTTGGATTTTGCCATAATATCATGTGACCGCATTAAAGAAATAACAATTTTGCTTTATATCGTTCATATAATTTTGTTCATTCTTTACCTAGTTATTTTAAATGCCTAAAAAAATAGAATTTTCCGTAACTAGTGTTTCAAGTAATTACAACTTAAGATTATATAAAATACAAGTAGTGTTGTGTGGATTTTATTTTATAATCTAATAAAAAATGTATACTTAAATTGTAGGTGAAGATCCAAAATATCGAAGTTTAGAATTAAATTCGCATGGTCCCACAGTAAAAGGATGGCAATCTACAAAAAATTGCGTGTATCCTCAAGAAATTGTCTTACAACTAGGAAAAAGGTGTATTCTAAACAAAATTCAAATTTTAGCTCACCAATATATGATACGTAAGTTCTTTATTATTACTACTAAAAAATATCGTCATTAAATATATTTATTAGTATCACAAAACAAAAAAAATACAACAAAAAAAAGTACTTATACTGCACGTACTTTTATTTTTGCTGTAATAAGAGAAAAACAACAATATTTATTTAATAAGACTCCTTGTACCAGTGAATTCACTGATACACAATTAAATTTTATTTATCAGTAAACGGAGCCCAGAGACGTGCAGGTGTACCCACGGTAGACCTGTACAGTTTTTTATTCAGGTAGACCTGAGACCTGAGCGTGTGTGGGGCAATCAGGTATAACTGCACAGTTTTTTTCTCCGGTCGGCCGAAACACTACTCGGGTAGACCTGAGACCTGAGCGTGTGTGGGGCAATCAGGTCTAACTGCACAGTTTTTTTCCTTCGGTCGGCCGTAAACAGATTTCTTTTTAATGAATAATAAAGTTTAACAGGTAAAGGATATAATAATTAAAAATTATATAATTTAAATAAATGTTTAGGTTAAATGACAAATACGGTATTGCTGTGCCACAATATATGTAAATAGTTTCGTTTTATTTTATTGTTTTTTTATGATTTTTTTTTTAAGAATAAAATATTTCTTATTGAGGCCTTTAAATACTTTCCTTCTTTGATAAAATGTATTATACAGGGTATACTATTTTCGATGTTTACAATCAACATTCTTACGGATAGTCAAGCAGCCCTTGGTGCACTAATTAATCCCAAGGTATCGTCTTGGCTGGTACTAGAATGCCTCGAGGAACTCAGGGAACTGGCGGAACGCAACAACACGAGGTTGATGTGGGTGCCAGGGCATTGCGGAATTCGAGGCAATGAAAACGCAGACGAACTGGCTAGAAGGGGGTCAGCCACGACATACGTCGGGCCAGAACCAGTCCTTGAGTGCCAAAGAGCACCTTCCGGAGTGCGGTACAAAACTGGGTAAAGGACCAGCAAAGACTGCATTGGGAAAGGCTTCCTCAACACATGCATGGGAAAATATACATCAGTGGACCATGCACAAAAAGAGCTAAAGAACTACTCAAAATGGGTAGGAATCAGCTAAGAACGATCACAGGTTTCCTCACCGGACATGCTCCAGTGAAAGAACACCTAAATAAAATGGGATTATACAACGGAGATCTGGACTGCAGATTATGTGGAGCAGAGACCGAAACAGTATCCCACATACTGTCAGAGTGTGAGGCACTGGATCACAAAAGACAGGCAATCTTCGGGGATATTAGAGTGCCCCCGGAAACATATGGTACGCACCCAGCAGACCTATACCGCCTTCTTCAAGGAACTAGGGTACTGGAATGGGTACAATAAAACGGGAGTTTGGTACAATAAGCCTTCAGGCTGCAGTGCCACCGGACATGCAGACGGCTCCCTGGGAAAAAAAAAAAAATTTCGATGTTTAGTACAGTGATCTTGAAAACCGCTTCCGCTACAGAGATGGATAAATGGGAAAAGAACTGTATTTTTTAGTGCTTAGTTTAAATCGCTTTTTATTTCGTTAAGAATAATCATGGCTTACTAGATGTTTCCAAAAACCGTTTGGTCCACTTTTTTTTCTTCCGTAGCTCAGATAATATTTGAAATAGAAAAAAAGTGTAAATAGGGAACTTGTAGATAACTATCTTCTCACTAGAAAGGTATAACTCGGTATTTAATTTAATAGTCCGTTTTTGACCTTCGACATTACCTATATATATATTTATAAGAGTAATTTTTCTTGGATTTAGGTCAGTTAAATAAATATTAAAATGGTTAAAATGTCATATTTTATTTTTGTTAAAAGTCAAATTTGGCCTAAAAAAATAAATAAAATATGACATTTTAACCATTTTAATATTTATTTAACTGTCCTAAATCCAAGAAAATTACTCTTATAAATTTATAATTTTTGGTCAAAGAATCATAAAACAAAGTATATATATAATATATATATATATATATATATATATATATATATATATATATATATATATATATATATATATATATATATATATATATAAAACAAGATATATTTTAAATAAGAAAATATCGGTGTTGAAGAAAAGAAAAAAATCGCTGCAGGATATACAAGGTGGTTTAAAATTGCGAAATATAACTTTGAAAAAAAATATATTTTTGATACTACCTACTATTCTAATAGTAATTAATAATAATTAAAAATAAAAACGTAATTAAAAGTTTAAAATAATTTTTTTCTATTAATTATAGTTTCTGGAATAACTTAAGGTTAACGTAAAAGAACAAATTAAAAAATATTTTTTCAATTACGTAGAAAGAAAAAAGATTTTTTAAAATAAAAGCGTTAAAAAGAACCGCCTTATGATATACAGGGAGATTCAAAAATCTGTTATGAATATTTTTGTAAGTACTTACTTATTTAAATACTAACACGTAATAGAAATTTTAATTTTTTGTTAAATAAATCGTTACCCTTTGGATAATATTTACATGCATTTTAACTTAACTTAATAATGTTTGCATATGTGAAGATTATTTTAGTTAATACCTAATTTTCCCGAGTAATCATAAATGATAAAAAATGTATAACACTTACTTTTTAATGCTTTTGTATTAGGTAGTTTCCAAATATATTTTTCAATTTTTTTTTTTTTGATTTTTAAAAATTTATTTTTGCGATTTTGAACCACCCTGTATATCATAGGGCATTTTTTAATATGGCTTTTAGCTTTTTAGACAAAGATTTTTTGTTTTGTAATAATAAAAATAAAAAATTTTAGAGGTAGAGTTAAAAGTCCATTCGTGGACACACTGTAAAGGCCCAAAATAACATTATTTTCAAAATACAGAGTGTTGAAATTTTTAAAAATATTTAGAGTTTTATTATTATCTTACATATTCCTCATTCGGTTTCGATTGGGCTGTCTTCTATATTCATATTTTCTTTGCTTAAAAAAATACATTTGTTTTGTCATAAAGTTTTTTTTTTTGATCTCACTTACTCTGAAAACCCAAAGACATTGAAAAAATTTAAAAGACACCTGATTCATTAAAAGTCGTTAGTTTAAATGTTATTGTTATTTTCTTTAAAATTTGTTATTACTTTCACATAGTGATATGCAATTAGTGTAAGATTCGAATAAGAAGCGACCTTTTCCCATCTGTTGTCGTTCAAACACTTTTTTACATATTTGAAACAAAAACCGCTATTGGTTGGCTAAAAAGTTATGGTAAAGTCTATAATTAATAAAACAAAATAATAAATTTTACCTTTTTAAGTCCGAGTTGGGAGTATAATCTCAACTTTCAATTTTATTATCTTACAAAACAACCTTTAATTTTTTACCGTAAATTGGGAAACACCCTATATGCACTCCGGACTACCGGAGAGAAAAACTGCGCACACACAAGCTTTTATTTATGGGACACCTTGTATATTACATTTATTTAATTTTAGTATTTTTTATTACATTTAAATTATATTTATAATCATTAAGTTATTAAATGGAGTTTACCTATAGTTTATTCTTTTTAATTAAAAAAAACAACCCAAAAAATGTTTTGCATTGTTTAAAAATTCTGCTGCCCTAATCAATAACTATGTATTTTTTCAATTACTAATAAACCAGTTCACCCTCGAGTTCACAAAGGGTGCCGGCTTCAGTCGCCTTTTAAAATAAACAGGTTAAAAAAACTTTACAACCTCTACGGTCGACCTGCGTGTCTGTGGCGGCTACAAAGGGGTATTTTTCATTTTACTTCGGTCGCCTGAACAGGTTAAAAACCTGTACAGTTTTGCCCACACACACTCAGGTCTGCCTGAATAAAAAACTGTACAGGTCTACCGTGGGTATACCCACGGTAGACCGTGGGTACACCTGCACGTCTGTGGGCTCCGTTTTAAACGAATTCAGTTTATTGTTTATCCTGAATAATAATCAATAATCATAATTTATTTATTTTTAGTTTCAAACCTAAACTTTAATGCAGGTAGAGTCATTTCCGTAATTTAATAGAAAGATTACAAATAAAAACTAGTTGTTTGGTTTACAGTTCTCCTAATAAATAAAACCAAAACTTATAGAATACCATATGTTTAGAAGTATTAAGATAATTTTTTTAAATAGTGATCTACAGGCATAGTTGACTTTTCTTATTTTTAAATAAAACCAAATTATTTTTTTAATCAATATTGTTTTTAAAAATAGGTAAAAATACAGGTTGGTTTTAATGACTAAGTAGGGACCTTGCTGCCCTTCAATCACGGGCGTATATAAGGTAGAGGCGGGGGTTTGAACACCCCCTCAGCATGGGGAAGAAGAGAAATTTGTAGGGAAAAGTCCTTTGTCACTAATGCTTAATTATTATGGACTATTATATGGACCCTTCCCCCTTAGCACAGGGGAAGAAGAATGTGGAGGTAGAAAAATCAGTAAAATAAGACTGGGTAGTTTACCTGGTGTCACATAAATTGACCTATTTTTAGGTTTTTTACCCCTTAGAATATTATTTTTTACTAACGGATCCCACTGACAAGTCTTTCAAAATAAAATTATACCCTTTGTTGATAAAATCGAAACGCCTAAAGTCTTTAGGAATGTGTGCTCCAAACTGAAATTTTATACTACATTGCCAAAAAATCTAAATAAAAACAGATGTAGCAAAGAATCAATTTAAAAAAGTACAGTGTGTACACGGATAAACTTAACTATACCTGTAAAAAAAAAATATTTTTAATATTATAAAAAAAGTTATTCTTTATAAAAATTTTTGCTTTGTCTAAAATACTAATAGGTATAATAAAAAATGCTCTATGGTATACAAGGTGGTTAAAACTAGCGAAAATATGATTTAAAAAAATTGAAAAAGTTTAAAAAATATATTTTGGAAACTACTTGATTAAAAAGCATTACAAAAAGGTATACTTTTTTTATCACTTATGATTACTTAAAAAATATGTGTTAACTAAAAAATTTTTTAGTTAGCTCCTTATGTTTAAAATTCCTGTATAATATAAGGTCTTTTTTAACGTTTTCATTAAAAAAAAAACATTTTTTTCACTGAATATAAAAAAAATATATTTTTTAAAGATTTTTTTTTAACGTTAACCTTAATTTTCCCAGAAACTATAACCAATAGGAAAAAGTTTATAATACATATTAGATTATTTTTTTATGCTTTTTAATTTAGTAGTTTCAAAAATATATTTTTCGGATTTTTTTATTTTTAAAAGTAATATTTTCGCTATTTTAAACTACCCTGTAGATCCTATGGCGATTTTAATTATAGCTTTTGGCATTTCAGACAAAGCAAACATTTTTTACAGTTATAGTTAAATCATCCGTGGGCACACTATATACTGTATTATAATATAATATGTATATACTATAAAATAAATTTTAAGTTTGGTTTATTAAAAAAAAAACAAAACAAACCGGATTGGATTAAGGATTTTTTAAAGTTTTATGTTTATATTTAAGGATATGTTAAACGGTACATCGCATTAATTTTCTCGAAAAAATATATCTACTAAACAATACCCTTTTATTTCTGCAGCACATAAAATTATCTTTTGTGTCTGAGCTAAATATGGAACATCTTATACTAATGCAACCCAGTGGCGTAGCCAGCGTTTAGGGGCGGGAGGGGCGAAGTCCTTTTGGAGTTTCTACTTTTCAATACAGAGTTTTGTTTTTAGTTTTCCCAATTTACATGGGATAAAAAAAGGATCAAAATATTTTAACGCAGCCTCTGCGCAGAGTAACAGCTTTTCTCATTGTTTTTTTCTTTAAATGGTATTGAAATTATTTAAATAAATAAAGAATTTAAAGCCTATCGACAAACGTGAGACGACAAAATAGGTACTGAAAAACAAAATTTAGTTTTATTAGGGGCTTTTGCAGGACTTTATAATTGTGATGGTATATTATTGATAATCATTGTTTGGTTCTATAAAAAAATATATAAAAAATTAAATATAATATTTTTAAGAACATTATATTTTGGCAGAGGCGCGCCAAGTCAAGGTGGCGAGAGGGGCGACCGCCCCCTTGCTCCCCTGTGGCTACGCCACTGATGCAACTCAATGAAACGTATGAACTCCATATATTATTCTATTTTTCTTATGGAACCCTTAATTTTAATACAATATTTGTATTCCCTTTAAACGAAAATTAAAATTCATTTTATGCAGGTAAAACTCGAATTCATATTTAAAATTAGACCAGTATTAGAAAAAATATGTTTTTATTTTAGCTTCCCGTGTAGAGCTTTATTCAAGTAACGAAGATTCAAATATTATAAATGACATAAAAACTATAAGCTGGGATTATATAGGATACGTAACTCTAGCCAGCAATGATAGCACTGAATTTAAAAGCAGGGAGCTAAAATCAGCTAATGTACCAAGCAAAGAAGCTTCTTTTGTTAAATTGAATTTACTTCATAATCATGAAAATTTATTAAATATTTACAACCAGGTTGGTGTTATGTAATAATTTTTCAACACACATTTTTTTTGCCTTATTTAATATTTAGGGTAACCGACGAAAGCTTATACAGTGAATGTTGAACCATATGGACAACTTTTCGTTTTTTTATTTCTCAATAAATTTTATTCTCAATAAAAATATCTGCATACTTACATATATTTTTAAACTTATATAAAGAACAATGTTATTTGATAAGCTTGTTTACAATTAAAAGGCGTGTCATGTTTTAAAAACAAAACCTCCTATTAAAAAAAAAAATACTTTTCTAACTTACTCCGTATAGAGATTAGATCGAACTAAGTTAACTGTCGTAAATAAATCGATATTGCCCTTAAATTTCGAAATAATGTCGAAGCTTTGTAATTTTTAAAGTATTTAAGTACAGGGTGTCCGGATTTCGATGCAATTGCAGGGTATCTTGGTTTATTATTAGATAAAAAGACAGTTTTCGCAAACTGTTGCTAATTTTTGATGAAACGAAAGATGGCACTAAAATATTTTTCATGGCCCTCTTAGTTTTTACATACGGGGCAAAATTCGTTTTTTTCGATTTTTGAACCCTCGTATTTTAGTGGTCTTCTAGCTTACAAAAGAAGTAAGAACTGATATTGCTAGATATTTTTACGTAGAATCCAGTGGTTTGGTTAGATTTTTAAGACTTTTTTTTTGAAATATGAGCTAAACATATGATTTAAGGAACACCCTGTATATTTCTTATTGATTAAATTATATAGAATGAGCGCTTTTTAAAAATATATAAGACCTAATTGTCATTTTTTATTTTTAGACCCTAAATTGATGTTTTTAATTTTAAAATGGGATTTTGCATAGTGTGCCATAATATAGACTTTATAGCCAAAGAATAAAGTTAGTCCTAAGTTCATCATTTGTTTACGTTTTACAGCAAAATATATGTTTTTATTTTTTATTTCATTTTTTGTCCGGCCCAGCATCCCTGTTCACCCTCGGTTCTGCAAGTTTGTTCACTTAATAATTTATTAAAAACTGATTATTTTGGATTAGCACCACTTTGTTTATACTGAACACAGTATTCAAAATTAGTATGTATCCATAAATTTTACAAAAAAAAAAGTTTTAAAACAAAATACTAGAAAACCATGAGTGAAACTGTACTTTCAAAATTTAAATTTCAATAAATAATAATTTTATATATATAACCGTTTCATGCTCGGTTTTAAATCAAAAGTTTTAGAAATTTAAACTATAAATCGGATATTCTTTTTTTTCAAGCAAAAAAAAATAAAATAAAATATTGTAAATTTCAATGATTACTGGTTTCCAGACATGACCATTATATTTTTTGCTAGTGGCAAAAGGTTTATTAGCTTAGAATTTTACGAAAAACACAAAAAAGTTTAAATCAGCTAGGGACCTTGACAGTTTTTAAATCTTAACCATTTTTAGTGAATACGGCTGATAAGCCAGCTGTTTTAATCTAAGTATATTTTTTAATTTAGGTCAGCATAATAGCTATTAATGTGATTGGTTCTGAAATCGAATCCCAAGTTTGTGTAAATGGAGAAGATGATTTGGAAAACGCTAAGTTAAAAGAAATTATTAATAACCCTGAATATAATTCCCCATACGATGATTTGGCTTTTGAAATGTACGTGGCAACTGATATTGCTAACATCATAAGAAATATGGAAATCAAAAAGTATATGGCTGTTATAAGTGAGTTCCTCGACTAGAGCTTTACTTTTAAATTAAATCCATTAAAAATATTATTTTTTTATATAAATTTTAAATTGATCTTATTTTAATGTTTCAATAGGTTATATTTCATTTTTTGCTTATTTTTATTAAAAAAAAATATCTTTTGACATGGGCTGACAAATCAAATGCTTTTTGTTCTAATTTACCTATATGTTTTAATCGAAGTAACCATGGACTCATGGCCAGTTTAATTTTAAATCAAGTAGACTAGGAATACAACTGCTTTGCTCTGCATAACCATACTTTTTAATATTAAAAAGTAGTAACCAAGTAGCTAGTCGACTATAAGGATTAAAATTTTAAATAACTAATTATTATTTAATAATGTGGGGTTAATTTTTAGTTCAGCTATATCCCAAGATTTAAAGAACTACAGCTTATGATTTAAAGTTTTGAGATTCTTTATGATACCGAGAACTCTCACTGTCGTTTCACATTAGCGGGAGCCGGGAAGTTAGCGACGGACCGACGCTATCGAAGTGTATAGAGTCTTATGAAACCTTTCACACGTTAAGAATTCGAAAAGTCGGCAAATGGCGAGTTCGGCTTAGTGTGAAACGAGGGTTAAAGGTTCAGTTATAAGTCGGTAATTTGTTTTCATTTGATGAGATCGTGTAAAAAATATAATTTGGTTGATCTGTTAAAAGATAAAAAATACTGAACATACTGATTTCATGATCAATCGGTATATTAAAATAGGAAAAATATTCCACTAAACGATTAGTGTTTTCAAACTAATGTCATTGTGCTAAGAAAACATGTTTACTTTTAAGATGAAAGATTTGAATACGCAAGAAAACTAAAACATGCAATGTTGGCACTTCGAGTAGCTGGGGAAAAATTGGGAAAATACGAATTGGAAAAGAGACACGCCATTGAAATGGAAGATTACGAAAAGGCCAGACATAAGAAAACCCAAATAGAACAATTTAAAAATGATATTTTTCAGGAACTGTGTATTCAAGACCTGTTGGAGGCTAATGGGGTAAATAACATTTTTTGTCCATTATGTACTATCATATGTATATAAAAATAGTTCGTTTCTCCTAATCAGGGGCTTTAAAATAACGAAACTAAACTATTCTATCTCTTTATTGCAGTACTAAAAGATGCATATAGGCTAAAATAATTATTAAACTAATTTTGTTAATGTAATATTGTTTGTTTTAAATTTTTTGATCTTAAGATACATCTTACTAGTAATAGCATTTTTAACGCTCTTTAAGAAAAAATATTAGATAATAGATTTAATTATACAGCAAAATACCCTTTTTTATTGGAACATTCACCATTAGAAAGATCTTTCAAAATACTTTAAAAAAGTCAACGTGAGAGCTTCAAGAAAATATCACATTTGATACGCCATTCAAATCTACAAAATAGTAGATATTTTCTCAATTTTTATCTATGGCACTAAACTTATTGCTTATAGCTTATAGCTTACAATGGAAATTTAACATAATTTTTAGATTTGAATTGCCATATTTTTAAAACTATAAGAGATAGACATATCAAATGTGGTATTTTCTTAAATCTTTTTGAAAATTGTAAATGATCTACAATATATCATATCTTGTTTACTATTGAACTCCTGAGGATGGCCATATTTCAAAAACTATTAAAAATTGGATATATCACTTGTAGACTTTTTTAAAGGATTTTAAAAGATCTTTTTAATTGTAATAAAACATACAAGGTGCTTCATAAAAAAAGGTTATTTTGCTGTATAACTTAAAAACCCGATTGTCAATGGCAAACACTTAATTCGGATAACCCTGTAGAATCAACTTAAAGAACTGATTTACAACTTTTTTTAGGTTTGTCCAAAAACGACGAATGTACCAACGATGAAACTGATCATAAAAACCTTCTTTCACCAACTATGGTTAGGACGGATAGAAGATCTAGTTCACCAAATCAATCACATACAAATCAAGCTTCACCTTTGCACATGCCAAGACACCAAAGTCCAAAAATGGGGTCACCATGTTCCGGTAGCCCGACACTGAATAGAGGTTCATTTAGAAGAAGAAATAAGTCAGCTGGTGCTATAATAAAATCAACATATGAGATGTATGAAGAAAAGCCATTGCCAGCTCTAAGACAGTAAGTTTTAAACGTGTACAGGGTATTCCATTTAGGAGGAAAACGGTATACTTTCTCACTTGCCTCGTATTTTTGAGAAATTGAAGATAGTCAATTAATATATATTAGCTCAGGAATTTGATAATCGTAATAGAAAATCCATGACATGAAAAACGAAAGATTAAGGCCATAAATGTTGCGTTTTAAAATGAAACAACCTATTTATTATAACATTTTTGGATGCTATGGCCAATTATAAGTATTTTTCAATAAGTCTATCTTCAACTGTTTTGGAGTTAATAATGCGTTAACAGTTACATTTCGACGACTATTATTTAATTAATAATACAGGTAACGCAGGTGATCAACTGTTACTTTAAAGTAATTGAAATTTTAATTACCTATAAGTAGATTTTATTTTAGGTTTTCATAATAATTTTGCTTCACCGAATTTTTTTACACTTGTAATATAGCGTTACTACCAGCAGTTTTTTTATTTATTAAATAATTCATTATGAAAAACTAATATAAAATCTACTAATAGGTAAAAAGTTTAATGACTTTGAAGTATCACGTCAGAGCCGATCCTAGACCATTGGCCGCCCAGGTGCAAATTAAATTTGGCCGCCCTTATGAGTACTTAACTTACTTACTTAACTTCCCTTCCCCCCCAACAAAAAAAAGGCCCTCTTTTACTTTTTACCTTGAGTATACCTAAAAAAATGTTATTTATTATATTTCCAAAAAAAATGTTATCCTAAATAACAGCGTTCATAAAAATATAAAATATTTTTTTAAACTATTCCATTATACAGCATAAAAAAGTATTGAATTTGCCTGATATTTGGTTATTAGGTGAAATAAAATATTTTATTTTTTTCAGTGCAGTGAATTCAAAATGTCTTTAAAATAAAAACCTTGGTAAAAAATAGCCAATAGGCTTATAATATAAAGTATACTTCAAAAATTACAAAAAAATATTTTAAATATTAAAAAAAAATGTAATTTTAAATCGCCATCTTTACAAGGTGAATTTTATTAAACGTTTTATTTTTTTTTTTAACTATTTAATTTACCGCACTGTAAAAAATACCTAAAATAAAAAAATTTAAATTATTTTTTCAATTGTATTCTAAATTTTTTCAAAAGCCATAACCATTTAGAAAAAACTTAACATAAATCATTCTTAGATACTGCTTTAGACTTTTTATTAAAATTAATTTAACTTGTTTTATTTTTTGAAATAATAATATTTAAAAAAATGCGTAGAACCTAAAAAAATAAAATCCATACAAAAGGTAGTTTTTCTGTGTTTTTGTACAAAAAAACTGTCCATTTTTTTAAAATAAAAAGTTAGATTTCTTGTAATTTATTCGCGATACTGTTAATTTGAGTTTTGTAACCATTTAAATCGCACAATTACAAGTGTTTTGCTTTGATTACTCCCCTGAGAAAATCTTTTAAAGGTGAATCATGCGTATTATTTGTGAATTTATTAAAATACTATCGATAAATCCCAAATTTGCAAAAAAAATCGTTTTACTAGAAACCTCAATCAGTTTAAATTATTTCAATCTTCAATTTTTTAATGCAAAAATTTTTTGTGTCTCTATTTACAAAAAAATTTAAATATTTTTTCAAAATTTATAATTTGAGAATAAAATTTTATTAAATTAGAAAAAGAAACAACTTCTTTTAAATTAAAAACACGTTTGCGCTATCCAGCCTGTCGCTTTTTATTATTATAGGTGTTTCAGAAATTCCAGAATATCGTACAAATCTCTCAAGTAGTCCTGAATTAATTGTAACATTTTTCCCTGTTTTAAAACTAATTCGTTAAACAAGCATATTTTAGAAATAATTATTCTATTTTTGAATTCACTAGAGTTTTGCAATTGCGGATTTTATGATCCAGAGTTTTTTCTACATTGTTTGAAAATAATTTGGCCGCCCCTAAATTTGGCCGCTCACGTGCGGTGCACGTTTTCGCCCCCGCTAGGATCGGCCCTGTATCAGGTGATCACCTGCACTACCTTTATTTTATATTGATATATTTAAATAAATTACAAAATCCAAAAATTTGACTGTTTAAGCAATAACTCAAAAATAGTTAAAGATAGACTTATACCACCCTTGTTAAAAAACACTTAAAATTGACTATAGAATCCAAAAATGTAATAAATATGGTGTTTCATTTAAAAAACGCAAAAATTATGACGTTACTCTTGACTTACTTTTTCATGCAATGGTTTTTCATTGCGATTTTTAAATTCTTAGAGCTAAAGTCAAAGAATAAGCCATTTTTCCTCTTAAATGAAATACCCAGTACATGCTTAATTAAACTATTGAATATTATTTATTTCATTATTATTCATTAGATATGGGTTTGTTATAAATATTTAGGGTGATTCAGAATTATAAATATAAAAATGCAATATTCTTATGACTTTCCAAACCGAAATGACCGAAACACATTTTTTTTTCAAAACACAATTTAAGTTAAATTCCCGAAGCCGAGTGACGATAAAAGGTTCAACTCATTTTGAGGCTTAAAAGGTTTTGATGGACTTTCTTTATACCTTCCCCCAAAACAAGTTTTTCTAACTTCTTTCACACGCTCAAAAGCTTAAGTCAGACAGTCAAACATAGTCAAGACCTTTTCCTCTATGTCATACACCATTAAACCACAAGATAATTTGTGATTAAACAATGTTAAATTTTTCCTACAAAACTACAAACTTCAAAAGGCCAAATCCCACCAAAAAATAGGAGCACAATTGTTTTTCTATATCACCAGCTAGATCAACACTCTTGTCCGACTTTCTACCGCGTAACCAAGGATATAATTACCGAATTCGGAATTCCCTTATTGAGCTAAGTAAAATAAATAGGTATGGTATAGTCATTTTGTAACATTGTGGGTTTTGTTATACTCCTAACATCGTTAAATTCCATATTGTTCTCCAGAATATTTAGAAATATCTATTATATGACCTAATGCCTAAACCTACAATTTTTTTATTATTATGTTTTATCTTAACGAAAAATTGAGAAATTGTTTCCACCCAGGAAGCAGCAAGACAAATTGGCTACCTATCAAAAGCCCTCAATTAGATCAGCGTGCGAATAGTAAACATATTTCAATGATGTTAATGATCTGAAAAATTCAATAAAAATTACCGCTTTTAATTTGCGTCTTAGCACATCTTGACTGCTATAATTACAAAATATAATTGGGTCAGTTATCTACAATAAAATAAACAATATTTATCCGATTTCAGCTCCCAAACAAATGAATTTTTAAGAGAATGCCAAGTAGATCTTGAGTATAAAACAACCTCAAAACTAACTGAAAGAGAAAAGAAACAAGCAAGCTTACCAATTTTAGTTTTTGGAACAGAACTAGTGGAAAAATTCTATTCAAAACATTATACAGACAAAGAAGAAGGATTAAATCGCCTAAAAGAAGAACTATTTTCTTACGATAATACAAAAATGCATACGGCCAATAAAACTGCAAGGGCTGCAATATTTCTCTTACACCGAGCATTAAGGGATAAAGTATTTTCAGTTTATAATCTGGCCAATGAGGTTATTCGGCTATTTTTTGTACAGTTTGTACCAGGAAGGTAAGTTGTTACCCTAAAAATGAAACATAGGAATAAATTCCTTCCTTTTTACAATTTTTAAGTTTAGTAATCAATCAATCATACGTTCATAGTTCAACGAGCCGTTGCGTTGCATAAAACTGGGTGTCAAAAATATAAATTTACCCTATACTCTACTTACTTACACTCTCTACTCCTAACTTCTGTTATTACACAGCCACACAAAAAAAACTGGCCTGGGCTCTGGTTACTTTTACTGTATGTTTTTGGGGACGCTAAAACTGAATTTAATGTCCATATGACACGGTCATATCAGAGTTTCGAAATTACTTACAGAGTGTGGTCCAAATGTGCAACAAATTATTTGAAATTTTTCAACAAATGGTATTCTTTATAAAAGTTGAGGCATGATCCCAAACAGTATTAGCAGTATTTGGTTTTATTAAAAGTTAAAGAATATAGAGAGTAGGTCCAAAAAACTTAAAACTGCACAAAAGTTATTTTTGTGGAAATGCATTTTCTTATCAAGCAGGACTTTTTATGAAAAAACACTTTTTTTTGTAAAGTTAATAATGAAAAAGTTTTCCATTTGGTAAGAACTTCTAAAAACACGCTTTATACAAAAGATTTTTTAATCTTTGAGACAGCCCACGTAGGGTTAGGCCAAGTACCAGAGTTCCGTGGGTGTGGGGTTATTAGATGTTCAACCGATTTATTCAACTAGCAGTATTTGCATTTTACAGCACCTTTTAGACAACGCGGTAGTGCCACCACCGACGTTATTTTTAAATAACTTTTACCTAAAAATGTATTTATCTATTGTTTTAAAATATCAGTTTAAAGCTAAGCATTTGTTCTTGTCTTGTTTTGTCTGTCTACTTAGGTTAAATTTCTTTAGGTATTCTAAAAAATAGTTTTCTATTATTTTGACACAAAATACTAAAAACACGGTATGTAGCTGCTCGCAATTACTTTCACAATGAAAATAATTCAGATCCCAGACACCATACAAAAACATTTTTCTTTGATGACAGCATTAAAATAATTATAGGGTAGGCCCAGCGGAAGTATCTAGAAGTGTTGACAAACTACTTCCAGAATTATTAACAAAATCTGGCGATACAAGTGCAAGAATTCATCATATGGCTGTACATACAATACTTACTATGGCTGACGTTAAAAGTGTAAGGTAAGATTGCATGTTAGTTTTCACCATTTAGGTAGTGTTGCTTAATAGCTAACATAACGTGTAGATGACGGTAAAGCAAAAAATAACACTGTTCTGTAAATTGTAAAGAATCACTATAAAATCTTTTGATTTATGTTACTACTAAGTGAAAAAATTGCTTTTTAATGTTTCAAAGTTACTAGAGTATTACTCTACAGTTGTTTCGTCTTCCTAGGGCTTCGTCAAGGGTACTTTTGATTTATGGCAAAGGAGGTTGATTAGTGATTATATCTTTTTTCTGGTAAGAGAGTACCAAAATCTTCTTGTGGTAATTTAGTTAATAGATTAACGATTTTTTTATATAATCAAAATTCTTCTACAACACCGAGAAGTGAGCTACATTTTTATTCTTTTTTACGTAAATCATTTATTTTCTGTTGTCCTTAGCACACAAACCAATATTTATCAAAATTCAGTAATTATTTGCTGTAATTATCAAAAAAGTACTTGAAATTTTTAATTACTAAAAATTTTTGAAAAATTAAAGTGTTTAAAAATCGTTTTGGGGTATTACTTTCAACCTATGAACCTTAAAATCGAATAGTAGATTTTTAATGGCCAGCTTAAGTAATTTTAACTTTATGTAATAAAACAGTTAGTTAAATACCTTACTTGATCTTAGAAAACGTTAGGTTGCAGTGTCACTTCTCAAACCACATTTTTTCCATTTTCAATCTTACTTAAAAAAAATAGGTGCAGTCTCAAAACATCAAAAAGGTTCATCCGCAAAATGGTCGAGTGAAGGAGCGATATGGCCAAAATACTGTAGGACACTCAAATAAATCATTAAAAATGCACTAGAATATTATGATTTGATTTTTTTACTGGTAATTTACAAACTTAGGTCATCTATCAGGGAGGTATTTTTTTATGCAGAACAGTGTTATTTATTAGATGTATACGAGAAATATTCTTTGAAACCGTTATGTATAGAAAAAAAAAGTTTCAAATAAAATTTTATTTTTAAGCATTTTAACGAAATTAAAATTAGTAAAAAATTATCATATAGTTCACAGCTGTATTAATTAGTATTTACCTTTTTATACGCTGTATTGAATCATTTATATTGGGTATAAGTTATTCCTTTTATTTTAATAAAACCCATTTTTTACTTTAAATATTTAAAAAAACATGGAAACACTGTTAAGGTAATAATTTTTTATTAAGTAACAATAAGTTAGATAACTTAAATAAATCATATTTTTATTTAAAAAAAAAATAAGTATAACAAGTTTTATTTCTGAATGCATGTACACATCAGCTTAAACATTAAACGAATAAAAAAAAATAGGGATTAAATCGACTGCTGGATTATATGTTAAATATTTGTAAAACCAAAAATTAAAAGCGCACAATTTTTAAGAATTAGTTCATATTATCAAATTATACCAATGTATACTTTTGGGGTGTACTTTCTGTTTGTATTTTTTTTGTGTAAAACCCATTTTTTTTTACAAAATTAATTATTTAAGGAACACGTAAGTTAAGATAACTTATAAAATAAGTACAACAACTAAATAATTCATCTTTTTTAAAAGCTCATTAAAGGGAATAAACTTTGCCAGAACATGTATCTTTTGAGAATGCATCCCCACGCTACAAAAGTGCATTATAAAAAATATTATTATGGTAACACATAAGGCCCTTTGTTCGCTAATTTTTTAAAATTTATTTTTTACATACCGGACGCGTTTTGGTTATTAAACCACCATTAAACAAAACGCGTCGGGTATTTAAAAAAAGTTATGAAAAGATCTTCTATTTGTTACCATTATATATCAACTTTATAGTCTCTGGACTAGTAATGAAATTAAATTCATGGTAAGAACACTTTTAAAACCTTCTTAGGGGGTTCCTTCCCCATATTTGAAAGCGGCAATTTAACCCGTCACTTTTTTTCTGGACAAGTTAACCACAATGTTTTACATGCAGTTTTCCAGACAGTTCCAAAAATCGTAAGGGTTAGAGTCACGAGACCCGCCTAGTCTGTCTGATACCCGATACATGTGTTTGAGCCTTATGGTTTCATGAATGAAACCCTTAAAATTTTGGCAAAATGTTTAAACATTGCATGTAAAACATTTTGGACCGACAAAAAAGTGACGCGTTTTCCCAGGTCGACAACAGAAACATTTGACATTAACAGGCTGGGTTAAAGCCTTCCATATATGGCGGTATGACTTCTCAAAAGGAACCCCTAAAAGGTTTTAAAAGTGTTCATATCATGAAGTCCATTTCATTACTGGCCCAGGGACTAATATCCTAGACACGAAAAAAAAGAATTAGTTAGCTATTTTCATACATGAAAAACTATCACGATCTACTTGGGAATAACTTAATTAAAAAGTATGATAAATGTAAACTAATAAACAAACTCAATTATTTTGTAATATGGTAATCATAGTTTAAAAACATGCAGAACCAAAAGGCGACATAAATTGAATAACATAGTTTAAAGCAGCTATTTCATACTAGTAATAGTTTAAAAGGTCACTAATTTAGACTACAGCAGATCACAATATTTATCATACATTCATTTCATTTTTTAGAGAACTTCATATTATTCCTGTTCATTTGAGTAGGCCAGTTAGTAGCAGTACTCATCCTAGATTAGCGCTAAGTAGAGCAGAAATGGTTGAACAACTTATTTTAAATCACGGAATTTCCACTGATAAACAGAGGTAAAAATAATGGAAAATTAGATATAGAGGAGAGACAAAAAATTATCAGGTTTATCATTTTTGAAACTCTTTAAAATATAGTATGTTTCCTAACTACGGTACGAGACTTTAGTGGGTGATATCTAATATAATTTTATAAAAAAATCTATAAACATATGTTCAGACTTTCTTTATTTCTGAAATAGAGGGCGTTAGAGTTTTAAAAAAAGTCGATATTTTATAAATATCCCAAAAACCCCTTAACCCATTTGTTTGAAATTTGGTACATTTATTTTATGTAATAAGGCGCTTGTAAAGCTCAGTCTAGATTAAGATTATTGGGTCCAGTGGCATCTCAGTAGGCAACATAGCCAGTATTATTAAATAAAAAATGTACGCCACTGACTTTTTATGGAAATTTTATATTTTTTTTCCGTTTAGGCAATTTAGTTGGTACGACTTTTTAGTATCTTGTATTTTTATCGTGTCGTTTCGTTGCCGAGAAAAACAAATAAAACCACTTTAATTCATTTTAAAAAGTATCTATAAACAACATTCAATAAAATCCAATAACAAGAAATAAACCTTATCGACCTTAATATGATAAAATGCACGACTACTAATTTATTTTAAGCCACAAGAATGTTTATTTTTTTAGGTTGTTTTTTATATCATGTTGTCTATGGGTATTTTTCAAATATAAAAAAATAAACCATTTATTATTTTTTTTTTCTCGTAAACGAAGGTAGGTACGAAAAAATACAAGAAACCAACAATTTGCATTTTTATTGGTTAATCGGAGAAAAATATAAAAATTCTGAAAAACGTCAGTGACGTTCTTTTTCTTAATAATAGTAGCTCCAGTGCTTACTAAGACGCCACTAAATACAATATTCCTAATCTAGGTAGATCTTTACAAGCGCCCTATTAATAATAAGTGTACCAAATTTCAACTAAACCAGTTTAAGGCCGCTTTCAGACGGGCGACTTTTTGCAGTCGAAGTTGACTACAAAAATATCGGCGTCTTGTCGCCAATTTCGATTACAACTGTAGTTGTAACTAACGTGTAGTCAGTCGACGGGATCGGCGACAATCAGCAGTAGAAGTTCGGTTGCAGTCGAAAAAACGCCCGTATGAAAAGGAATCGCTTTTTCCATGACAACTGCAAGTAGCGACAATCAACCACAAACAATCGACTTTTTGCGTTCAACTTCGACTGCAAAAGTCGTCCGTCTGAAAGCGGCCTAAGGGTTTTTAAAATATTTATAAAATACCGACTTTTTAAAAACTTTAACTTTCTGTATATTAGAAATGAAACAAGCCTGAATATACATTTATAGGACCTATAATAATATACAAAATTATATTAGAAACCACCCCTGAAGTTTCGTACCGTACTTAGAAAACACTCTGTATAATGTACATTAGATTGGGCCAAAATTATCGACTTTTTTTAAATATATTGTTCCAAAACACCTCGTATAAAAACACGTGTCTTCGTTTTTATACCTTTATTAACAATGGAACGTAACTATGGTTACAACAACGACAAAATCTACTCTTGTCAATGTCTCGAAGTTTACAACACAAAAGTCGAATTTATACTGACCGATCGGAAGTTTCCCGTCGCCCTTTTATAGTATGGTGGAAGAGTAAAGAATGATCTAGAATATTCGAGAAATATCGTGAAAATTCCATAGTACAGGATGGCATAAAAGTTCTTAATGGATAATTCGGGCGTTTTCGGAAACCTTCGAAAGTGATGAAAGAACTTGGAAAAATTAAGGTAAATTATTTAAATAAATTAACAAACTAAATTAAATGATCCTAACTCTCTAAAATTCTATAACCTAAACACATTTTTGAAAGTCTGTAACATTGCCCCCTTCCAAGTTTTGATCGTCTCGATCAAGTATCTTCACTGTCTTGATAACGGCTTAGCCTTTCTAGATGTACTACTTTCATCTTTGCCTGTGGACTCTTCTGTATACGGTACACCAGATCATTAAGCCGTGTCACCACTTTATATGGTCCCTCCCATGACTTCTGTAGTTTCGGTGAACGCCCCTTGGTTCTTCTCGGATTGTATAACCAAACTTTTTCACCGACGACAAATCCCTGATGGTTAGCTTTCAAGTCATAGCGGGATTTCATACGGTCACTTCCTTTTTGTAACTTGGTACGCACCTCTTCATGTATCCTCTGTAGCTGTTTACTTAGTTGACTTACATAGTCTTCTGCTGGTTCTTTATTGGTGGAAGGTCGTCCTGTAAGCAAGTCAACTGGAAGGCATATTTCCGCTCCGAAAATGACTTTAGCAGGTGTTTCGCCAGTAGTTTCGTGAATTGCGGAGCGGTATGCTAATAAAAACGGCTGTATACAGTTATCCCAGTCACTTTGTTGGTCATTTACTTTAATTTTCAGGTAGTTATCAAGTGTTCTGTTAAACCGCTCTACCATGCCATCGGACTGGGGATGAAGAGGTGTTGTTCTTGTTTTATGGATTCCCAGGAGATTACAAAGGTTCTTGAAAAGATCGGACTCAAAGTTTCTGCCTTGATCGGAATGTATTTCTCTAGGAACTCCATAGCGACAAATCCATTGTTGAAATAATACATCGGCAACAGTGATAGCTTCTTGATTTGGGATTGGGTAGACTTCTGGCCATTTACTGAAGTAATCCATTGCTACCAATATATAGCGATTCCCTGATTTACTAACTGGAAATGGCCCTGCTATGTCTATTGCAATTCTTTCAAAAGGTGCCCCTACATTGTATTGCTTCATCTTGCCATGGCTTCGTGTTTTGGGTCCCTTACTGGAAGCGCAGTCCTTACACCTTCTGCACCAGTCTTTTACGTCTGCACGGCTTCCCAGCCAGTAGAACCTTTCTCGAACCTTTTCAAGAGTCTTCATAACTCCGAAATGGCCACCTCCTACACCATTATGCAAGGCTTGCAATACTTCAGGGATCCTTTTGGTTGGTAGGATTATCTGATGTTTATGGGTTTTGCCGTCAGAACTTTCCCAGACCCTTTGTAATAGGCCATCTTTAATAATCAAAGAGTCCCATATGGCCCAGTACCCTTTATGTCTTGGAGACTTGGAGGCTATTTTCTGATATGGTGGTCTTTCCAAATTCTCTGTCTTAAGTTTGATAATGTCTCCAAGATCGGGATCTTCTAGTTGTTCTTTGGCCAAGATCTTAGGATCCCATTCTTGAGAGCACTGGAGACGTGTTCTTCGGCAGTGAAATTCATCAGGATCTTCATGTTCTTCTCGTCTGCTGCAGTGTTTACAATCATCCGGGCAAGGTCGTCTTGATAAAGCGTCAGCATTCTTATGGTTCAGTCCCCTTCGATGTTCAATTTTGAAATCATATTCTTGAATGCGTTGTAGCCATCGTGCTATCTGACCTTCAGGGTTCTTGAACTGAAGCAACCATTTAAGTGATGCATGGTCCGTTCTTAGGTGGAATTTCTGGCCATACAGGTATTTATGAAAATGCTCTAGGGATTTAACAATAGCCAAAAGTTCTTTTCTGGTGACACAATAATTTCGTTCAGGTTTGGAAAGGACTTTGCTAAAATAGGCTATTACTTTTTCTTGGCCATCTTGCATCTGTGACAAAATTCCACCAATAGCAGTGTTGCTCGCATCAGTGTCCACAATAAATGTTTGATTTGGTTGTGGATATGACAACACCGGGGGATTGCACAGGGCTTTCTTTAGGTGTACAAAAGCTGCTTGGCAATCTTCAGTCCATTCGTAGCTGTTGTTGTTTTCCGTAAGACGATGTAATGGTCTTGCAATATCGGCAAACCCATGTATGAACCGTCTGTAATAGGTACACAATCCCAGAAAACTTCTAATTTCATGCTTGTTCTTTGGTACAGGCCAGTTCTGGATAGCTTCAGTCTTCTCTGGATCAGTTTTTACTCCTTCTTCGGTAATTATATGCCCTAGGTACTTTACTTCTTTCTGGAAAAGGTGACATTTCTTTGGACTAAGCTTCAGCTGGGCGGATCTAAGCTTCTGAAAAATCTCTTCAACATTTTTCAAGTGGTCGTCAAATGTTTTTCCAAGAATTATTATGTCATCTAGATATACTAAGCAGGTTTTCCAAGTTAGTCCCCGTAATGTCAACTCCATCAAACGTTCAAACGTAGCGGGGGCATTGCATAAACCAAATGGCATAACATTAAACTGCCACAGTCCGTTTCCAGTTGAAAAAGCAGATTTTTCCTTGTCTTCCGGATGAAGTTCCACTTGCCAATAGCCACTTTTTAGATCTAATGTCGAAAACCATTTTGATCCGGTGAGTGTATCTAGGGTATCGTCTATTCTTGGTAGTGGAAAACTGTCTTTCTTCGTGACATCATTCAGTCTTCTGAAGTCAACACAAAATCTGGTGGAACCATCTTTCTTCTTGACTAGGACTACTGGAGATGACCATGGACTCTGAGATGGCTCTATAATGCCTTGTTTTTGCATGTCTCCTAATAACTTTTCGACTTCGTCTCTCTTGGCTAAAGGAATTCGCCTTGGTGGTTGTTTGATTGGCGAGGCGTCTCCGGTGTTTATCCGATGTTGAACTACACTGGTTTTACCCAAATCTTTTTCGGATAAAGAGAAAACATCTTGATTTCTTCTTAATAGTTCTTCCAGCATAGATACTTGGACTGGGTCTAAAAGGATTTTGATGAAATCACCAGGTCTTGTAGAGCATCAGGTAGTTTACGTGTGGAGACCCCTGCAGGTGTGGTACAGGGATAGGTAACTATCATAGCAGCAGGTTGACAGGTACCGATTTTGTCACCCATTCTGACCTGTTGAGGGAAATCTTTCAGGTTCATCATTCTCACAAATACCATATTTCCTTTGGTTTGCGCCAAAGTTCTTGCTGGTAGAATTCCTTTAGCGTATAACGGACAATTTTCTACTGGTTCGACTAAAACGATTTCACCTTCTTCTGAGTCTTCGAACCTTGCTCGTATGATGCTTTCTGAGTTTGGAGGTAGAATGACATCTTCTGTGAGGATAACTTCTCGAATCGATGCTTCACTGCTTCGTGGTAATCTCATTACGATCTCTTCATTATTTGTTCGCAGTACCCGTTGTGGAAGATCAAGTACAAACTTCTTATTTTCCATAATGTCAAGGCCAAGGATAACTTCGTCCAGGATGTCAGCAACAAACACGACATGGATAAATGTTGTTGTTCCTAGGGTTATTCTGGCTTCATGTATGCCTTTTACTGGTATAACTTCTCCATTAGCAGTTTCCAAAAGGTAATTCTTTACAGGGCGGAATATTTTACAGTGAGCTACGATGTTCGGCTTCACGATGGTATGTGTGGAACCAGTATCTAGTACCATTCTAATTAGCGTACTTATCTCCTCCATACTTGCTGTGTATTGTCTTGTCTCAACTGGCATTCACTCTTCTTACCACTTGGGCTTCCTTGAGTAACCTCGTTCCACTTCCGACACCAAATGTTCCAAAACACCTCGTATAAAAACACGTGTCTTCGTTTTTATACCTTTATTAACAATGGAAAGTAACTATGGTTACAACAACGACAAAATCTACTCTTGTCAATGTCTCGAAGTTTACAACACAAAAGTCGAATTTATACTGACCGATCGGAAGTTTCCCGTCGCCCTTTTATAGTATGGTGGAAGAGTAAAGAATGATCTAGAATATTCGAGAAATATCGTGAAAATTCCATAGTACAGGATGGCATAAAAGTTCTTAATGGATAATTCGGGCGTTTTCGGAAACCTTCGAAAGTGATGAAAGAACTTGGAAAAATTAAGGTAAATTATTTAAATAAATTAACAAACTAAATTAAATGATCCTAACTCTCTAAAATTCTATAACCTAAACACATTTTTGAAAGTCTGTAACAATATCAAAAATATTGCTCAAAGGTGACAAAAAAATATTGTGAAGGTTTTGAGCCCTTAATATTAATATTAAAAGGTATATCTTCTTTGATTTCAATTTTTTATTTGATATTTTATTTTTGCCTCAAAGCTGCCTGACTATCAAGGTAAACAAATTTATCTACATACACATATTTTTAAGAAATTCAATTACCTACAAAAAACGTCTCCTTAAAAATTATCGCCAGGCTAGCCGTTTCTGAATAATTAAGCTTTAATTTTTAATATAATTTTTACATTTGCCTTTTTTATTTTGGGATTTTGTAACTAACGTAAAAAAATACATATATAGAAAGGAACACCATAGATTTCTAAAAGAAATTTAATGCTATACAAAAAAAGTCTCTTAACGTTTTTCAATAAATTCACTCCTTCAAAAGTTATTCGACCTTAAACTTAAACTTAAATCCAAAAGAATTTTGATAGTGAGGTAGCTTTAACGCAAAAATAAAAATACAAATAAAAAATCGAAATTAAAAAGATAGACCTCTTATGATTAATATTAAGGCTCAAAACTTCAGGATATTTTTTTGTCACCTTAAACAATATTTTTGATATATTAAAAAAAGTTGATTTTTTGGCCCTGTCTAATGTAGATAAACATAGTAAAAAAAAATACTTCTGTGCGTTTTCTTCTCAGTATTAAAGAAATGGTTCATAATACGTTTGATAAACCTGGTAACTTCAGTTGTTTTAGATAATTTTAGTTTTAGTTGAAAAAATAACCCTATTGCCACAGATTAATGGCACAAATTATAGATGCCTGATATGAAAATGTAAAATATTAAGATCGGCATCCAGGATAAAAGTTTTTATGAAATTGTTTTGTCGTAAGTCAAAAATGTCCGTTTCCCTGTAAAAACAATATTTATTTTTACAGGAAAACTTAAAATTTTTGGCTCATGAGTCATGACACAAAAATTTCATGAAAAACTTTCAGGAGCCGAACCTTTACTCTACTCCATAAAATAAACAAAAGTGTCGGAGTCAGAGAGAGATGTGATATGTTTGATTGAAGAAAAAATTGGTGATACATAAATTCGAATGTATCAGCCACTAATACGGGTTCAAAAATATACAGGGCGATGATGTTGCACGGCTGATGCTTGCCAGGTGATGATTGTCGTACTTAGCATGTTATGACTCATCACTATAGAAATTTCTAGCCTTACAGGCCCAACGTTACTTGAAAGGTTTCCTAGCTCTGGGACTATTAAGTTAGCAAATAATAATTGTGCTTTGGTTATTATGGTAATGTCAGAAAAACAATAAAACATCTGGGTCACGTGATATGTAGTAGCAAAATAAGAAATTAAGCAATATTGCCAACTTAATCAGTACCTAATAATGCAAAAGCAAAAATTTTAGCTGTTAATATCTCAAAAATTACTAACTTTTAAGTTAAATTTAATAACTCAATAAGTTTTTAAGTATAATTTTAGGTAGAATGCAAAAATAAAATAAAATTGTAACATTCTATTTAAAAAGTACGTCTTGCTGCATATCCAACACCCAGATCTTCTTTTGTTCTTCTCCCATTGCCATTTAACCAGCGTAAAAAAAAACAATTCTTTGCTATTAATTTAAACTAAATCATATCTCTTATAGGAAGAAAGTTATAGTCGCGATGAAACTTTGAATACCCTGTGTTGTTATTACTGGTTTATCTACATTAACAGATTATGTATTGTATAATATGTTTAAAAACACTCTTAAATAAACGATTAAAGAAAAAAATGGCTAAATTTTTTAAATATTTTACTTTTACATTAAAAATAATTTGTTTTATTATTTAAATATTAGGTACTTAAACTTTAAAAGTAATGTAATTTTTATCATCTTACAATTTAAAGCAATACTATATGGTAAACAAAACCTTCTTTAAAAGTTTATTGTCTCAAAGATTGTAAATTTTAGATTATAAAAAAGTGTGTTGTAATTTATTTTACCAATCTATTTTGCAGTGGCCTAACATGTAGAACTCTGTCAGAATTTGGAGCAAGCGGCCTACATCATCCTGCAGAAGCAGTAAGAAAAGTATCTGAAAGAATTTTAGTTCTTGTTTATAAAGTAAATCCCCGTATGGTACGAAAGCAATTACCACCTGACGATGACATAACTAGGAGAAATTTATTGTACCGACAATTATTTCACGAATTTGATAATATAGATATGCAGGTATTCGCTTTCTCCTAAATTTAGCTGATGATACAAATACACTTCTACACTAGCATGTAGCGTTTAGACATAAAAACAAAAACATTCAAAACCCGCAGACTTAATGCAGTAAATAATAAAATGTAATCTTAATAATATTATTTATTTCCACGGACAAATAAAAAAATAACATATATGTTCGTCTTTGTCCGTGGAAATACGTATTGAGGTAAACATTAAATATAGAATATTACACTTTGGATGAAAAAATTCTGATAATTAATTATATAATATAATTAATTAATACACGACGTTTCTGATGGTATCTAGTCTAACGGCCAGGGCTATCTCGTGGCCGATCAGTGTCCACGGAGTTTCAGAGTGTATTCCTATGGATTTTGATCCGCTGAATTCGAATTTAAAACTTGCTGTTGTCTCGAAGTAACGGGAATTTGTTATAAACAATTTAATTGTTTATAAGGCTCTAGCTCTTAAAGTAAAAGAGATGGAAACATTTTTTTAAACAAAATTTGTTTCTTAAAAAATATATACAAAATGACGTTTTATAAGCATTGATGTTGGTTAGAACCGAAGATATGGCAAAATTAGTGCAAAAATATTGCAAAATTTTCAAAATTACGGCATTTAGGCAGATTTTCACTTATAAATCGGCTTGATTTTCAGTTAAGTAACTCTGTAATAGCTCAAATTACCAGCGTCAAAACTACGCCTAATTTTTAGTCAAAACATTATATATAGCAAAGTTATTACAATTATAAACGGATATTTTTTAATAAAAATGGCATATAATTTGTTTATATGGTTTTTAGCTACTAAAAGTTTACATTATAGCAAAGCAAGTTACATATTTAAATTGTGCGATGGTACAATATGTATAATTTAAATATATTTGTTAATATGATAAATCAGTTTTAAATTACGCGTGTCGTTACGTGCCGAACGGCTTAAACAGTATATAATAAGTATGAGTGTACGTTAGGCCATGAATTACGATTTAATTTTTAATAAATATATACTTATTTTATTGACCTTATTTATTTCTTATCTATGTTTTCTTTATTATTATTTTTTAATAATTAAAAAAATATTTTACATGACTCGTGTCGAAATTAATATTCACACTCATGGTATTGTCGCACTCGGCTCTCACGTCAGTCGTACGATAACATTTTCACTCGTGTACAATATATCACTTTCGACACTTGTTATGTATTATATTTTTGTATAAGTGCTAAAGAACCGCATGAATATACTTATTAACGATAAACAAGTACTATCTTAATTATTGGAAACATTTAAAAAAAGGTGAAAAATTTAAATTTACATTTAACAAAACTAAATATATATTAAATATTTAGGTAACGAATAAATGTTTATTAAAAACGAACAGTTGCAGCTACTAACTAAACAAGTACAATCTTATTTAAAAAATGCGCGACAACTTATAAGTATTGTATAATATAATATAATAATAACCCGACACCCACGTTACTCTGGTATTTAGGCATATGCCTTCGTGGGATGTCAAAAAGAAAAAAATGCCATACTGTACTTATATCATTATAAATATTAATGTCAAGTCAAATAAGAAATAAATAAGAAAATATGTAAGACATAAAATTATACTTAAAAACTTATTGAGTTATTAAATTTAACTTAAAAGTTAGTAGTTTTTGAGATATTAACAGCTAAAATTTTTGCTTTTGCATTATTAGGTACTGATTAAGTTTGCAATATTGCTTAAATTCTTACTTTGCTACTACATATCACGTGACCCAGATGTTTTATTGTTTTTCTGACATTACCATAATAACCAAAGCATAATTATTATTTGCTAACTTAATAGTCCCAGAGCTAGGAAACCCTTCAAGTAATGTAAGTAGGTAAATAAATAATTTTAGTGAAAAATAAAATCGTATTTTTGAAAATATGGTCATTTACGGCCTTACGTACACTCATACTTATTATATACTGTTTTAGCCGTTGGGCGCGTAATAACACGCGTACTCTAAAACTGATTTATTATATAAAAAATAGATTTATATTATACATATTATACTCCAAATCCATTGTCTTGAATCGCACAATTTGAATTGCTTTGCTATAATGTAAACTTTTAGTAAATAAAAACCGTATAAACAAATTTTATGCCTTTTTTTATTAACAAATATCCGTTTATAATTGTAATAACTTTGCTATAAATATTATTTTAATTAAAAATTAGGCTTAATTATGAAGTTTTTAATTTTCCCTTCAATTTAAGCTATTACAGAGTTACTTTACTTAAAATCAAGCCGAGTTATAATTCAAAATTTGCCTAAATGCCGTTATTTTTGCAAATTAATAAAACGTCATGTTGTAGATTATTTTAAAGAACAAATTTCATTTAAAAAATATATTTCCATCTCTTTTAGTTTAGGAGCTAGAGCATTTACACACAATTAAATTGTTTATAACAAATTCCCGTCACTTCCGACACGAAAGCAAATTTGAAATTCGAATTCAGCGGGTCAAAGTCCATAGAAATACACTCTAAAACTCCGTGGACACTAATAGGCCACGAAACAGCCCTAGCACCCAGACTAATCTATCTCCAACCGTTTTGAAAGACCTTTTAGAAACTACATTTTTTGTCTACCTTTACCTTCGCAAAGATTGGGATTTAAATCTAAAAATAATTTTTAATTTCCCTTTTACAACTAAGTCCCTATAGCTTTATGCTGTAAGTACTAAGATATCCGTAGTGGCAATGGAAATTACATCTACTACTTTTCAGATTCGGATGGCCATATTTTCGAAACTTTTAAAGATAAGCATATCAAATACAATTTTTTTTGAAGCCTTTTAAAACATCTTTTTAATGGTGATAGAATATAGAGTATGATCTATTTAAAAATTGTATTTTACTATCGAATTCTAAAATGCGATCGTCAATTGTTTTGTGTATTCTTAAAAACACGTCAAAATATTAATTTAAATATGTAATTACAAAGTTACTAATAGTGGAATTAGTATGGAGTATCCTGTAGTACCAAAGGTCTTATTTTAAATGCATATTAGGAGGATGCCGTACACGTTAAATTGAGCTAAAACGCGATTCGCTGCCGTTTTTAAATATTTGTTTTGGAAAAAAGTTGTATATAGAAAAGTTTTTAAAATGATCCAAAGATTATCGGAAAGTTAATTGAATTTTGGTAATGTTTATAAATTAACATATTAAATTTCACAAAATTACAAAACCGTAAAAATAACCACTTTCCGATAATCTTTGGATCGTTTTAAAAACTTTTCTATATACAACTTTTTCCAAAACAAATATTTAAAACGGCAGGGAATCGCATTTAAGCTCAATTTAAGGTGTACGGCATCATCCGTAGTCCGGGACGTTCTTCTCGACCTAGGTCGGAAAAGAGCTATTTCCGGTAGTAGATACTTTACGGATAAATACCAAAAAATTGATTTAAAGTTAGCTAAAAGTAGCAACAAATACAACCCAATCATTTTGTTTCCTTAAACAGCTATGTAGATTTCTTACACTAACGGCTATGGTAACCATATATTGTGAAACTGGGCATAAGTGGTAGATTGTTTTGTTCACTGGCGTAGATAACGGGGTGGGGTAAAGAGAGTAATTACCCTCCCCCTAGAAAGGTTGAAAAATATTTAAAGGGTTAATTGATATGGTGTTGTGAAGTAGGGTTCGTAAGTTCGGAAAGCTTTTTATTTAATTTTATGCAAAACAAAACAAAACAAAACATGTTTTAGTACAAATAAAGTCAGTAAATATGTATATTTGAAGGTCAGGACTTTTCTTTAAAATTTTATCAGTCAGATTTTCGATTTTGGTATACAAAACGAAGTTAAAACATATTTCATCCATTCCATTACCTTCCCCCAGGAAATGAAATTATCTACGCCACTGGTTTTGTTTTAGTAATAAGAAACCAAACAGTTGTTTAGTTAAATATTTTTACTGGCTTTATTAAAGCTTTTAAAATAAATTGTTTTTAGAGAAAAAGAGAACTACTCGAAAGAAATCGTCTTATACAACAATGCACTGTTAATGCAAATGGAGAATGCTTTAGCCCCGAACCAAAAGAAAATAAAAATGAAATTAGCAAATGTATCAGTTCTGGAAATATTCAACACATAGCTAACAGCTTTGTTAACAATGAAACTAGCAACAAAAATATTTACGCTTTATCAAAAAGTTTAAGTGGAGGAAATATTGGCCAAACAAATGGCCATCATAAAAACGATACCGATAGACAAAGTTCAAGTTCAGCCAGTGGTGTATCTAGTCCAAGTAATAACTCGCAAAAAGCGGAAGACGAACGGTAAGGCACAAGTAAAATCAAACTCTATATTTAAATTGTTATTGCAGGGTGTTAGGGAAAAAATGTTTGTAATTTTAAGAGAAGATTTCTTGCATGTTATAAGGAACTTTTTGCTTAGAGTAATGTAAGGAATCATCTCTTGAAGTTACGAACATTATTTCCCTAACACCCTGTATAAAAATGTTAAAGACGATAGTAACAAACTTTAAAGTCTGTAGAATCCTATACTATTTTTATTTGTTTTAAATTTTACATGTTAACAGTTAAATGTAATTTTAGATGGAAAAAAATATGTTACATTTTTTTATGTAACCCTAACTTAATATTTTGATATTCACTAGGTATAAAGTACCAAAAATGTGACTATGAGACAATATACGAATTGATTTGTTTCATTCCCACAACGAAAATAAAAATTTACAAAAGTTGTTTTTTCTCCTTCTACTATTTTACGAAGAAAACCTATTCACGTTAAAGGAAAGAAAGTGATTCTATAGAGGGTGTCGCAGAATATGTAACAATCCTCGAATTCATATAGAATACATGAAAATAATATGACAAGTTTTTGGATTTTTTTATTCTAAAGCCCTTATTTACAGAGATATATGTCCTCAAAGGACGCCACTGAAAATCAATTTTTCTTGAATACTTTTTATAGCACTTAATACAACGATTTTTTTTAAATATAATAAATATGAACTACTACGACTAACTCTAACGCAATAGTGCTGATTAGTCTTACAACCTGTATAATAAAGAAATGAAAATAGTAGTATTTATGGATAACTTGAAACCTAAGTTAAAAAAGATATTTCTGTTTGATACTAAACCGATCATAAAAAAACTCTTTTACAATTAGAAAGCTACACTATTCAGGAGTGCTATTGGCTATAAGTTATAATGAATAAACAAAAGTTTTAGATTAAAATAATGACATTTGTATATCAAACTCCTCCGGTAGTCCAGTTCGTCTGTCACGCAGGCGGCCAGGGTTCGATTCTCTGCCGATGCAGATTTCTTTTTTATATATAATATAAAAAAGATAAGAAAAAAGCAACGAATTTACTTATTAGTAGATTTTTTTCGATGATCATTTATACTAATATTATAAATAAATAGGTAAAGTTTGTAACTTTGATTGTTTGTTGTAATGGCTAATTTTCAGAAATACTGAACAGATCATGAAAATTCTTTCACAATCAGAAAGCTACACTATTCAGAAATGCTATAGGCTCATTAGGATTGAACAAAAAGTTTAGAGAAAAATATAATTAACGCCAAACGAAGTGGGCACGGTTCCGCTAGTTTTCTATAAAAATAATTTCTAGCCGCCATTTTGAAGAGAATTTTAAAGAGAATACAAATATAGAAAAAAGTCAGTACTTTAGGGACTTCGAGTTAAACCAGAAATGTTTTTGAGGTTATGATAGCAAAAATATGTAAATTTATGCTTTTATTATACTGTAAAATGTTTAATTGTCTATTAGTAAAACCTTCGTTCGTTGGATTAAGTGGGTATTTATTTCCTGAAAGGTTTTAACGTTAAATTATAAGAATTTTTATTTATGTTTACTGTTTTGTCGATTTTAAACGGGACAGATTAAAAGACACGCATCCAATAAGAACAATTATTTATTTACGATTACAAAATTAAAATATCCTAAATACTTTAACAATAGTCATTACATGGTTAAATATCCAAAATTATTAAAATATTCAAGAAAATATACCTATTTATAATAAGTACAAACAAAGCAAAATGTTGCTTTAAATTTACAACAACATACTCGTTATTTTTCTTATCTAATGCAAATATTATTACTTACAGACATTGCATTTTCTGTAATCAACCTGAAAAGGCCATTCTCTTGGTAAGCAATTCTATGAATTCACATTATTGGAGATCCTGTCCTATGTTGGTTAGATGCAGGTTTTGTAGTCAAGTTGTAGAAGTGGCAACATTAACAGAACATTTGTTGATGGAATGCGAAAAAAACGAAAAGTTTATGCAATGTTCACAATGTTCCGAAGCTGTAAATAAAGAAAAATATCAGACTCATTTGACAGAATGTAATGGTAAGAAAAGACAATATAATATAGCATTTTAGGCGGGTAGAAAAAAAGATTCATTCTATACGCAAGATAAAGCTCATACTATTGTTTTTGCTAATGAAAATAGGTGCTTAAGAGGATGAAGTATGTTTTCATTAAATTAGCCGAAGTCCGTTCCCCCTTCTAAAATCTGAACCTTCCGATATATTCTGATGAAATTTAAAACGATAGTATATGAGCAAGGTCTGCATTTTTTGACACATCAATGAAAAAAGTCAATGTGGCAGTTGGGCGGCATATTGAGAAAACAACTAAATGGAAAGGGGGTCTTCTGGCACATCAGTCTAAAGCTACGGATAAGTATATTATAGCCCTATTGTTGGAAATAATACAAAGTCAATTACCTATTACAGAGGTACTTAAAAATATACTGAATACCTAGTTTGGATGGCCATATTTTTGAAACTGAAAAAGTCAGATATAATTAATGTGATATTTTATTGAAAAAGAGCATTGGTATAACTTTATTAATTTTGAAAATATGACCATTCCTATATTTTATTGAAAAAGAGCATTGGTATAACTTTATTAATTTTGAAAATATGACCATTCCTATAGATATTCAAGTAATTATTAAAGTACCACCATTTTGTAGTAGATGAAGGTATGATCTTCATATTCTAGGGTTATAACATACTTGTCAGGAGTTTTAAAACGATGTGCCCCGTTTAATTTTTTTTCTCAATATAGCACCTAGCTATGGACATTTAAAGTCGTCAATCATAAATGGAGATCTTGCTACCGCTTGCCGCCACCGCTTAAAATTTAATTAAATTCTACTGAATGGTTCAGATTTTACTGGAGGGGAAGGAGCGACCTCACTTAATGAATTAGTATTAAGAGTTCACGCCAAAAAATAAAATTAAACTCCCCAAAGAACGAAAAAAGTTAAAACAAGTAACTAAAAAAACCAAACATATTTGACATTTAATGTTTTTCAAAATCTAAAAAAGCTAAAAATTTTAAAATTGTAAACCTAAATAATAGTTAATATTTAATTTTTTTATTTTTATTTATTTTTATCTTGACACATCGACTGTTAGTTCTCTAGTTACTTGTTTAAATTTTTTTGGTTGTTTGGGGTTTTAATTTTATTTTTTGGCGTGTACCCAAATAACTACCATCAGTTAAACTAATCCGCCGAACCAATACAGAAAATATCTTTAATTAAAATTTTTAACTATTCGTAAAACATTATAGCGTGTTTTATTACTTCAGCACTTCGGAATCGGAATTTATCTTCCATTAACCAGCTAAGATCTCTTATTTTTTTTATTTCTAATAATTTAAATTACAGTTAAATCGAAAGATTTTAACATTTATTATCTCATTTTTAGAACTGCCTGAAGCCTACACACGGTGCCCACTCTGCCATGAAAATTTGGAAAGTAAAGAAAATTGTTGGAAAGATCACTTTATGGGTGCAAACCTCTGTCAAAAAATACTAGGGTAAAATGTTTAAATAACAAGCAAGTTAAAATACAGATTTAAATAAACTGAAAAAAATATAAACTCCATTAAGCTTCTTTTAAATGCAACAAGTCCAAAAAAATTTGCAAATTTTAAATAAAAAATTAAATATACAATAGGACATAATTGTTTTTAATATAAATACAGGGTGAACTGTGGTGCCAAACTGCTCTAGTAGAATCCACTCATTAAAAGAGGAAAAAGTTTATAAGAAGTTAAACTAAAAAAACTTTAAAATTTCAGAAACTTCTCTTTTAATAAAATTTCTTTGACTAGTTATAAATGATATAATCATTAAGTATTAATTATTTTTGTTGTACAATTGCCAATAGGAAAGTAATGTTAAAACCTAATTAAAAAAAAAAAAAATATCCTATATGGTCTAGAAATATACAATCAACTGGATTTTTAAACAATTTAAGGGGCATAAAAGCTGTATTTTTATTTGTTTAATAAAAAAATGTATAAAAATATTAAAAATATTTTAAAAGTCAGTGGCGTAACTATTTGTTTTTTTGTTACAAATAATTCAGGTGCAGCTTAAGACACCACTGAACTTATTAAATTTAATTAAGTTAGTACTACATTAACCCCTTTATGCGAAAAATATTATTGTCAAGTTACAACAAAATTGGGTAGAGAATATTTTCTCAAAATATTTACAAGACCTATTTTTTTTAGAACTTTAACACCCTGTATCATGGAGAACGAATAATTTACAAAGTCATGTATACAGACAGGTCCACTGTAGTAGAAACATAGAAAAGACTTAGGCAAATGGACTTACATTCGCCTGACTCGAGCTAGTGTAAATAAAACTAATAAAAACAATATGATACAATTGTTGAATGCTTTTTTATTACAAACTGAGATCTCGTTCTGTTAGTCATGCGGATGCGTTTATCATTCGAAGCGGACAGTAGGAAATTCATCAGTTCCTTGCTTATGTTTCTAGTAGCGTGGACGTGTCTGTATATGACCCTGCTGTTTAATTTGGCACCACAGTCCACAAATACCCTGTATATTGTTTTCAGACTGTCCAACATATTCATTATAAGTAAAGTAAATTTTTACTTTATTTATAATGTTAGGTCTATTTTATAAAAAACGATTAAATAAAAAAAAATGGTGTTAAACTTGCCTATTTTTAAAGGTGTAGTTATAATTTTAAAGGCTTCTAATTTTAGATTTTACAATTTGAAATTAGTCCCATTTATAAGACAGAATCAGAACAATAGTAGTTATTACAATAATTATGAATCGGTTTATTAATAATACATAAAGGGACGGTTTAAATATTATACTACACAACTTTAACAAATATTGACAAACAAATGAATAAATGCCTCAAAACAATGGAAGTTTTTAATAGTTGTACCTATACTCAAGCTCGGGAAGGATTAAGATACGTTGGGCAGATATAACGTTAGTGTAATTCGCAAAGTGCGTAACTCCTTTTAGAAATTTGGGAGAAGCATTTTTTAAAGCAGAATTTTACAGTGATGTGTGGTAGCATATTTTAAAAAATAATTTAATATGAAAAAAATTATATTCTTTAATATTAAATTATTTTTTTACTATGTTACCGCACATCACTGTAAAATCTTATTTTAAAAAATGCTTTTCTAAAATTTCTACAAATGGAGTTACTCACCTTGCGAATTACACTGACGATAAGGCAACATGCCTTACTAATGCCTTGAAAAACAATTTCTAATTTATTTACACACGAGAGAAATAGATATTTTTTAATTTATAAAAAAGTATCATTTAACCTCATGAATTTCTATATGTTGGACACTGTATATAATCGGCTATTTGCTTAATTAAATTTGAAATAACATTAAAAAAATGCTAACAATTATGGCTATTGTCTTGTTACTTAACTGCACATTTCAAGCATAGTTAGTTCTCCTATAAAAATACTTGTTTTATAATAACAAATCACAGTATGTGTCTTTTAAAACACCGGACCTGACCTATACTATATTAATAAAAAAACACACACTCGCGCACATACAAAAACTCTAAATCAGTATGAAAATTCACAGAGAATGTTTTGTCTTCAAATAAAATTATGATTTAAACCAAGGCATTTACAGAAACCTCAATTTAAATAGTTGAATAAGTTTGATTTCTACTAATATTTTTAAATTATGACATATGATCCAATAGACTGGGCCAAAAATCGACATTTTTTTTATATCAGAAAAATTGTTTAAGATGTCAAAGAATATAACGTAAAGGTTTTAGCCCTAAGCCTCGTTTTCACGGTGATAGTTTTCGCGGTAGTTGCTATCATGATAGTGATTGTCACATGAACTATCGTGAACTATCACCATGTAAATAACCCAATAGTAGCCATCATGCTATCGTGTTAGTACATTCGGACTTTCTCGCTTGCCTAGATAGTTCGGCCAACTTTCATGATAAAAGTTGTCGTTTGTTTACGGATTTCACGTGGTACGTGATTTATACAATAAATCTTACAAATAATTGTAGAAACTGTAAAGAAAGTTAGAATGAGCCGTAGGCAATTTGACATAATACATTTTTTGAAAGAATATGAAAGATGAAAACCTTTATGAAAAAGAAAAAAAATTCCCGATTTTTAAACAGAGCAAAGAGGGACCATGCTACAAAAATTTTGCTGCCCCCATCAGGACTTTCCACATTATTAATAATAATTAAACATTGGTTACTATTGTAATAATTTTTATATGTGTAGACACCTCAATTTCATAATAGGACTATCGAGGTTACTATTATTAGAGCACTTTCACAAGAGTGAAAACGAAGCTTTAACATTAATATTAAGAAGCTTTTTGATAACAATCTTTTTTTAATGCAAAACTTGCAAATTGTTGATCTAGAAGCTCTTTTCGTAAATTGACGTCAAATAAGCTGTTTCTATGTAATCGGGCTTTGAACATTAAACTATTTTTTCAGTGTTATTTCTTGAGCATGATTTTTGTTATTACTACAAATATCAATATTAGAGTAAACCCAATACACAGTTTTAAAGGAAATTGGATGCGCTACAACTCCCGTCAAAGTTATTTGACGTTGAAATTGAACTAAAAAGTAATTTCAACGTCGAATAAGACCCTTTTTGTAGCGCATCAAATTTCCTTTAAAAATATGTACTGGATTTATTTAAATACTAATACTTGTAGTGGTAACAAAAATCCAAACTCAAGAAACAAAACTGAAAAATAGTTCGATGTTCAAAATCCGATTACACGGAAACGGCTTATTTGACGACAATTACAAAGAGTGCTTTTTTGTAGGGGATTTAATTTTCTTAAGGAATGTGCCTGAGTAAAAGTGTTCAGATTTTGCAATTAAAAAAGAACTGTTGTCAAATTACTAGTCGCAAAGATAGACCTCTTAATGGCTCAAACCTTGATGATATTTTTTCGTCACCTTGAACAATATTTTCGTTATATTGAAAAACTAAAAAGTCTATTTTATTTTGGCTCAGTTCAATGATCCATGCTAAAATTAAATATTCTGGACTTAAAGAAGCTTATTTCTTGTGTATAAACAAGGTCCAAAATAAAAGTATTCGCTCTTATGTTAAATGTATCTGTAAATAATTTAGGTGCAAGTAAAATTTGGTAGGTACCTTTGGTTTTAAAAATATAAAAGTAACTTAAGTCATAATGTGGCTGTGAAAGTTTAACAAAAATAATTGTGTGCAATATATTAAGAGTCAGATTTTACTTGCTTGTAATTAGGTTTTATTAATATTTTATTAAAACAATAGCGACACTCTGAACTGTTCTGTGACTGTAAGTTTTATATTTAAAAAAAAATATATATAATTTATTTAGGTCTGGCCTTATAAATACTTTATTAAAGCTTAAGTCAATATTCTTCAAATAATAAAAAAATTTACCAACCTCTGTTGTTTTATTATTAATTTATTCCATTTTCAACCACCGGCTCTGGTTGATTAGGTGCATCTTCACCATTTTCTTGGCCTTTTTCTTCATCTTCGCTCTTTTTAAATTTACTTATATCTAAAACACAAGATGAAAACGTTAAACTGATGTAAAAAGTATACGTTTTTCGAAAATAATAATAAGAGTCATATTATTAAAAAATATATTTTAATATAGCAGATAAAAATAAAAAGAGGCAGCAGCCGCTGTTAAATCTTTAAATACTGTATAAGCAATAGGTAAAGGTATATCGGCCAGTAAAGCAACAACAAAGGATGTACGTGAGTCATCCACTACGAAAGTTTTACATGCTGGTATTCACGTTAGACTAATCCGGTATATCAAGTTTAAAGTTATCACAATCTTATAATTAAATATTTTATTTCAAAATCCACATAAGTCATACGTGCATACATTTTACTTGGTTGGTCTTGAAATGAACGGTTCAATTGAAGTAAATGTGAGACGAATTATAGAAAGTAACCCAATTTTCGTTTCTTGTGTTAAGGAAAAAGTATAATTTAAATATTAAAACGAACATCATAATTACTCGTGATTGTGTGTAATTATTTGGTTTAGTTTACTATTATTACCTTTGCTCTGGTGTGTTCCTGCTCTAAAGACAGGATTGAGTTATATAAAAATAGTGTATATTATCTTTTCCATAAATCTACTAAAGACGACAAAACTATTTTCACTAATTAGAAATAATATGGGCATTGTACTGTTAAGTTAACTATAGGGCCATGATCACAGCTTGAAAATTACTACAGCTGTCTCTTTCTGTTAGATGATTATGAATAAAATCAACGATCTAAATTTTTGTATAAGGTATTTAAAATAATATCTTTTGTTAAACGTAGTATAAGAAAAATATTGTTTAACAAGATTTACATAAAAACCAGAAACCTATTTTGTTCAAAAAATATGTTTAATTAAAATAACAATATTTGTATTTAAATAATGAAAACATGTTATTTATTACTCAATAAAAGTAACGGTAAATATGAGTAAAATTATGCTCATTTTAAAAACATCAGATTACATTACTAAATAAATTTAAAACTTAAAAATATGTTTTAGGAAAAAAGCCAATTGATTTGCCCAGACAGGCGAATAATATTCAGAGATATGGCATTTGACTTCAGAATGATGAATAAATATAATTTATTTTAAGATTTATCTACATAAAGTAAAATTATTAATATTTGCACCGTTACAAAAATTCGTGCACTTGTTAACTATATATAAAATGCAGATGAGGCGTTTTTTCTTAGGACGGCAGTATTAGTGTGACGATATTGCATATAAAAATATTCGTAAATTAAAAATGCAATGCTAAAAATACGGGTTAATACACTTTTTGAAGTTGTGACGGTCTTCTTAACCAGCGACATACTAAAATTATCTTTTATATAACAGAAACATTTTTAAATTAAACTAAATTATCTTTTTCTTTTAATTCCAGTTTTTTAAAGATTGGTAATATTTTCTGTTTAACTTTCTATATTTTTTAACTGCTTTCAAAAGGTAAATTAAATTAAACAATCCATATTTCTGTCTAATATCGATAGATATCAAATGTCATTTTCTTATCATAAAATAAAAAAGCTATAAAAGGGAACAATCTTTGTTATATTACTGTTAAAAATATTAATTTTTAGCATCCTTTAGTGATTGCTTTTTTAACAGTAAATAACTTACCATATTTTGATATATCACCTCCTAGTAATCTAAGGAGATGAACTGTACTATGCTGTGTAGTATAGCACCTTAGTGAAGTTGTACCCCTCCATCCACTAATATGGATCACTAAGGGTTCCTTGCTGTCTTTCATTTCCTCTGTGTATATTAATACACAACTTCCAGGACCTAAAATTATTAATACTTTTAGATTACTTATTTACAGGATCAGTTTAAAGAAAGACGTTTGCTTGTTTTTAAAATCATCCTATTTGGCCTAGTTGAGAACATAGGAAAATTAAATTTTATTATTTAATACGGTGGGTGGGTTTATGATAACTAATTCCTACTATCTAGATTTTGATCTTGGTTATAGGAGCTGCTCTGAAATCTTACTTGGCGCCGCCAGACTGCTGTACTGCTCCTTGGTTAGGTAAATTTTCGAATATTCTACTGTGGTATGGTCACCACAGTATCGTGTCCATTCTGACATGCTGGAGAGGGTTCAGAATTTTTTTGCGGTTTGCCGCATATAAGTCTGGGATAAAGATGGGAAATTACCGCTCCGATTGGTAAGGAGACTAAGCCTACACACTTTTCAGCATAGACGTCAAGATCCTCACCCCTGTTTTGTGTATAAGCTATTTTATTGTGTGATTGACTGTCCCAAACCCTGTTTCTTTTGTTCAGCTTAATGTCCCCTCTCGTAGCCTTCGAAATTTTAATTGTTTCATATCCGCCCTTATACCACAAATTATGGAGTGCACTCACCCATGGATAGAGCTATTTGTGTACTGAACCCCATTTGGTACAGAAGTGGATGTTTTTAACTGCACGTTGTCTATTTTATATTAGTTTTGTAAATTTTTATTCAGTTGTAATTGTAATTGTTAAAATTGGGTATTTCGTTTATTTAATAAATAAATATGTATATTTAATGTAATAGGGTTGTTCATTATTTTTTCTTTTTAAAAGATTCAAAAATTATAGTTGTTTTACCCTTAATAAAACACTTGCGCTAAATTGTTTAATCTTATACTTTAAAAATTGTTTTTTATAAGTAATATGTTGTTAAATTGCCACAAATAAAATAATACACACTTCTTGCTTACTAACTTACTTAAATGTTCAACTTGATCTTGAATAGTTTTTGACAAAGTAACTATAGGCGGAGAGTGTTGTGGATCATTATTTGTCAATAACGTTATAAGATCTTCTCTTGGTATACTAACTTTTCTACTTTCTCCAATGTATGGATATATACTTTCTAGACCATCATTTGCAATTCTAAAAAACATATATTTAAAGACAAACAAAAGCAACTTTGCATAAATTTAACATATCTTGTATTTTTTTTCTAAATCCTTGTACCTATTTGCTTATTGTATTTCTTAGGACATTATTTTATATTTACAGGTGTTAATATCTAAAAACTGCTTTTGTCTATTTTTGTGTTTGTTTTTTTATATTAATGGTCAACCAATGCTTTCGCTTAGTTTCATTACAAATAAACATTGTAAAAAATGTAACGTATATACAATGTACTGATTAATTAAGAGGATTACTTTATGAAAATAAGCATCTTGTTGATTTTTTTAGAACACAAGTGAAATATATGAGAACTCAAACATACTTAGGGGAAATTTCGAGCTAAAGTAAAAAAGATAAGTAATAGATTAGACTCAATTTTGTACAATTTTTTACTGAAAAGAAAATAAATACCCTTGCAAGACACGAAAATAAGATAATAAATACTAGTATTTAAATCTTTCACTTGGTATATTAACAATAATATTTGTTGCCCTTTTCGATTTCTTACAAAATTTTAGATAGGTTTCATGTATAATAGTCACCGTAACCAATCATCATTATAATGGTAATTCGGTCTCCATAGACAGGAATATGTGTCCTTAGTCGATAATATACTCGAAATTAATATTTTTAATTAATTAATATCCACGTAATTTGGATATAAGACATGCTACTAGAACTAGCTATCAAAAGCTGATTTTCAACTGTCAATATCATAAAACTATAGATATGACTCTTATATTATACGAAACACATATAGAATGTTCTGAAAAAATAAAAATGCAATGATACACTCTATCCAAACTCTAGTTATACACGAAATACCTTTGTTTCTGTACAAGATTCAAATATAAACTTAAATTTAAAAAAATGTTTATTTGAATACACTTCTTTTATTGACATTACTAGGTAATATACAAGATGTCTCAAAAAAGAATTTTAATTTTCAGGCAGATTTTTTATAAATCAAGACACCCTGTATATTTAAAAAAATCATTCTTTATTAAATGCTAAATTAAAAATCTATAACGCACTATACGTCAATTATTATTGCAGGTTTTTGAGATATCAACAGCATGTTGGTATAAGTACTTATTAATAGTTAAGTCAAGAAAGAAAATAATAGTTATGTCACTGCCAGAGTGACTAATAAAATGATAAAATAAACAGTTACCTTCCATGGAAGAACTACTAATAGGTATGTCAGCAATTTAGTTAATTTTATACATATATATATTTACTTACTTGCACTTAAAAATAGCAATATGTCAATTAAGACTAGTTTTTAGGTTAAGTAAATAAATATGTATCTAAAAATGGCTGACCTGCCAATAAGTAGTTCTTACAATGGAAGGTAATTATTTAATGTTAACTACTCTGACAGTAACAAAACCAAAATATTATTTTCTTTCTTCACTTAAAATTGTTAATAGGTATATCAATGAACAGCATTCATATATTAAAAACCAGCAATAATAGGCGTATGGTGTGTTAGACATTTTTGATGTAGAATTTAATAGAGTCAAAATTTGTTAAAATATAAAATAAATTTTTTAAAAAACCCTAATTGACAATATAAACGTTGTTTTTGAGATATCTCGTATATTAGCTAGTTTTGTTAATAAAAAGTGTATCCAAATTTAAAAAAATTAATTTAAGTTTATTTTTGTATCTTATACAAGGGAGAAGATATTTTGTGTATAAATATATCTAAAATTGTATATTGTTACACTTTTTCGGGACACCCTCTATAACTGAAATCCAAAATACGCAATTTAACAAAAGGTTTGACGTGTTTGGTCATATTTCCAAAAATTTTATTCTAATTACTAAGCACGTTGGTTAAACAAAAGTATAAATTTTACAGATGTCACTCTAACGTCAGTTAATATACAATAAACCTACCTAAAGGGACATCTCATATTTCTATTATCACATCTAACAAAAGCCTTAACACCAGTATTAATGAATTTAATATTTGCTTGATTAGTCACTACCAAATCTCGAATTCCAGATGATGTCAAATAAATGTTTTTCTTCTTGCCCTCTCTACACCTTGTTAACAAGCATTGAGCTTCAAAACCGTCCGATATATTGTAAAATGACTTAATGTCAAGCCACACTGGTTCATCATCTTTAAAGAAGACGTAGGGGTCTTCCCTATAAACATCTTTGCGTCGGCGTTTTCTTTGGTTCTGTGGCAATCTGTAAAAAATAATTGAATGACCACTTGGATAATGGATTATATTTATGAAAACAAATACCGATGTGAATTATGGATTAATTTTCCGCTGGATTTGTGACTAAACTAACTTAAAAAAATTAAAAAAGTAGGTCAATGCCCAAAAGTAGGAGGTATAGGTAATTCAGATAAGGCGCCTATGGGGCATATTGACATTTGTTTGTCACATTTTGCTTGCAGTATTTGCTATTATTATCGCATTTTTAAATATTGTTTATGTATAATTGGATAAATTACTAAGGCATTAAACAATTGTCAGCCTTCAACTTGTGTTAAATGCTTTTGCTGCTGGTTGTCATCGTTAATTTCATTAAAAAATCCGCAATAAAGAGAAATGTGGAAAGTCGGTACGGTTGTCTCCAGTTCAAGTCTAAGTAACCAAGAACTTACGTTTTAGCACCAGTATCCCACATCAAATGGTAGATTTTGAATTTACAACCTTTTATTACTTAATTATATTTGTAGTTGCAGAAGTTGCATCTGAACTGAAATACTTTTTACAGGGTTATAAAAAATATAATAAAAGAACAAATATAACTAAGCACCACTAACAAGCACAACAACAAATCAACAAAACATGTTTATAACAAGCATAGCATATTTTAGCAAAAGAAATTTGCAAAAACATAACTCCCTTTTTCGTGGTTTTATACAGAATGTCTAAGTTGGCGGCATATGGGAACATTTTTTATTATTGATTTTACGAACAAAAGTATTCTTTATGAAAAGTTCTGCATGGTCTAAAACCAATACAAGCATCAGATATCAAATTACTTTCAAATATGAAATTTTCTTCATTTCCAAAAAAAAAAAAATATTTTTTTCTGCGATAATGGTAAACATTTAGGCTTGCACATTAGTGCACTATATTTCATGATTATAAATGTCATAGGACAGTTTTAAAATAAACTTTTTAAAATATTTGTTATCAAAACAAGAAAAATGTACAATGCACTAATGTACAAACTTAAATTTTCTCGATTTTTGCAGAAAAAAAAATTGTTTTGAAAATTAACAAAATTGCATATTTGGAAGTAATTTTTAACTCTTAACATCTTTTCTTTATAACCGTTTGCGATATTAGCAAAAATACAGGTACTTTACTTTTGAGTAAAAATTACATTTTTTGTCAAACCTCGTACATGACACAATTTGATATCTGATGATTGCATTTTAGGTTTTGGACCATGCAGAAGTTTTTATAAAGAATACATTTTTTTCGTAAAATTAACAATAAAAAGTTTTTCATATGCCACCAACTTACGCAGACACACTGTATAAAATTACACAGAACGCTGACGGTTTACCATTCTTTGTTTTATTTTGGATGTTAGACAATGATACCTAATATTGTTTCTGAAATTTAATGCATTGTTTTTAAATTTGTCTTTTTTAACTAGCCACAAACAAAAATCGCTAAATGTTTGTAAATATTTTTCGCCATTTCGGCGATGTATCCAGTTTTATCAGCTGACTGACTTTGTTGCAACACTGTAATAATTCCTAATCTGAATTCCCAATTTTTATTTAACGGTTGTCTACACTTTTTTAATGAAAATTTAAAATCTACATGTTTACATCAATAAAGTACTCGTTTTTACTTTGAATATTATAAAAACCCAAAATATTTATCCTTCAAGGTACCCAGGATAATACTGATAGGTAAAACTATTTATGTCAAAATAATGACACATGAATCGCATGAAAGATTTTACTTTAAAAATGTGTATTGGATAAAATACAACCTTATTTGGTGTAATTTTTAACATACCAATGGAACTAACCTTTTCTTTTTCATCTCTAAAAAAATTTCTTGTTAAAGTTTCTGTTTGCATATTATTTCTTAACCAAAATATCCATATTGTTAATATTATACTTTTATTTGGGTGTGCTTTTTTTTACCGACTATACCAAAAAAATAATAACGATTTTTTACCTTAGATATGACTGTTTAAAGAAAATTAGCCCGAGTCGCAAAGACTTTACTTCCCCTACCTTTCATCAAATTCTCGTTTTTTAGATTCTGCATTTTCGTCTTCTTGTTTCTCAGTTTCATTTTTCTTTTCTTTGGAAGTAAATGCTTGCACTTTCTGTAATACAGCTACAAAAAATGCTCCAGTGTTTTGTTGATGAGGTAGTATTCTAATGCTAAAATGTTTTTAATTGTTTGTATCAAATGTACTCTAAGATTAAATGTAATTTAGTCATTAAAATATATGAATAGTTACCATGTTATAAAAATACTTTTTTCCACAATGGAAAAAAAAACTGACATTTTATCTCTGTTGACAGGTACTAAAGTGTGACTTTTCATAAAATTACTTTTTCCTGGACAAATATACACGTAATTTAGGGTAGATATTTAAAATTTTCGAATATATTATTATACATAACTTACATTTCCTTTATATTCAAAGTACAATCAGAAATTTTTTAACTTTGTAGTTACTAGTAGTAACTACTAAACAATCACTTTTACTTCTTATTAATTTAAATTCGCCAAGTTAAAAATTACATTGACCGATATTTAATAATAATATCTTTATAGGTTTCCAGAGAAATGCAAAGACTAATTGTTGTTTTAAATAAAACTTTAAATTTTACATAATTTTCTGACTTTAACATATTTAAATCTATATATCTATATGTTTTTGATAACAATAAGGGGTCTTGTTTTCCGTCACAGAAAAAGAGTGAATTATACATGGAAAAATGTTTTTCATGTATAATAAATAACTTTTATTTAGTTATTTAACAAATAAAAAAAATGACAAACTACTTACCATTTATTTAAGTGATATTTATCTCTGTCTTCAGCATTAGGCGGAAACATTTGTGGTCTAATAGTTGTCCTCCATTTTTCATCAACTTCATCAAAATTCTTATAAAATTCCAAATTTCTACTTGAAACTAACCATTCTTCCATTCCTAATAAACAATGATACATAGCTATTTATTGTTATTGTAGTTAGTTATGTTATTTCTTAAACCAATAAACCTTATTCAATTTTTATTCTATTTGTCTCAATGTAAATTTTATCAAATAAAAAATACCAGACAAACAAGAATATTTAAAGATACCTGTCTGCAGTAAAAAAATGGGAAAAAGTAAAGATTTTTTGTTTGTTTTATAAAATGTCTTCCAAATATTCTTTTACGTGATTTTTAAGCGTAAAAATGTGAGACGACTGTGCGTAAACAAACCTATGCCCTACAACCTAGACCAAAGTGGTCAGATCTGAACCATATTTTCGCCGATGGAATAACTTCACTTCTAGTTTATCTCCCAACACACCTACAAGAGAAATATGGAACAGAATAAAGAGACTAAAAGCAATTCCAAATCGAGGAATCCAGGGCGTATTAATAAATAACCAATGGATTGACCAACCTAAAATAATATCTGAAAAGTTCGCAGATCACTTCCAATCACAATTTAATAGGACTCAAGACCAACACCTTTCAAATATAAACCAAACCACAAACTTGAAGGAAATGTCATACAACCTTCCATTTTCAATAAGAGAACTAGAATTTGCTTTACAACAGAGTAATGACAGCTCTCCGGGAGTAGATGAAATAAGAGTCTCTTTTATTAAAAAATTACCGGAATGTGGAATATCCCAACTACTAGACATCTACAATATTATATGGAAAAAAGGTACAATTCCGTTGATATGGAAACAAGCTATATTAATACCAATTCATAAGGAAGGAAAGACAAAATTTCTAATAGAAAACTTTAGACCAATTACTTTAACCAGCCACCTATGTAAACTATTAGAAAGAATGGTAAACAACCGTCTCACCTGGTACCTTCAAAAAAACAACCTTATATTAAAGGAACAAATGGGCTTTTTCAAGGATAGATCAACTACCGATCATCTTGTAGGATTCGAAATGGAATTACAAAAATGTTTCCAAAGAAACGAACATACCTCGGCAATCTTTCTGGATCTAAACAAAGCATTTGATACTATTAAACGATCCACAATACTAAACAATCTTAGAGAGTGGGGAATATCCGGCCATATGTATAACTACATTTTAAACTTCTTAAACAATAGACAATTCAAAGTCAAAATCAATGGTCACTTTTCAAAAATGTATAACCAAGACAACGGAGTTCCACAGGGATCGTCAATAAGTCCCACACTATTTATAATTGCGATAAACAACATTAAACCAGTTGTCTCCCCCAGGTTAGTATAAGATTGTTTGCAGACGACATCCTGATATACCACAAGGCAACAGATTATAAATCCAGCGAAAAAATCCTCCAAAATAACATCAACAATCTTGCCATCTGGATGCAAACTAACGGCCTCTCTTTCTCCTCAACTAAATCAGTTTCTGTTCATTTCTGCAGAAAACGAGGATGCCCAAAACTACTAAATATTAACATCGAATCAAAAAACATCCCAAACAAGGAATCACATAAATTCCTAGGACTAACTTTTGATACCTCACTTAGATGGTCTCCACACATTGAGAACTTAAAAAACAGATGTTTAAAAGACATAAACCTTTTTAAAATGTTAACAGGATTAAAATGGGGCTCTAGTAGAATATCACTTACAAACATATACAAAGCTACCACACTATCAAAACTGGACTACGGAAGTATAATCTACTCATCAGCGTCAAAAACTAATCTGAAGAAGCTGGATACCATTCAGAACACAATACTAAGACTGATACTGATACTCTCCACCAAAGAAGAGAACTGCTATTAATGAAATACTCAGATAGCCTTAGGTTCAGACCTCATATTCCACATTATAATTCATTCTTCAATCTCCCCCAACAATAAATAATACCAGAAACTCTTTCCAAGGAACCGCTGCAAATTACTACAACCTAAAAGAAAGACTATCTCTATCATGCCCTCCAGTTTACAAAACAACACAAAAGTTATTCCCCCTTGGAACACTTCACCAATTTGTAAAGATGAGCACATGCTTGCGTTTCCTAAAGATACATATAATCCCTCTATCATCAATAACATCTTTAAAAACTATATAAATTCAAAATATAAATATTACAATTTTATCTACACTGATGGCTCTAAAAATAACAACAAGGTTGGAGCAGCTTTTGGACCCCAGACCATCAGAGCTCCTATGATCTGCACCATACAACAGGAGTATTTACATCTGAATTATTTGCTATCACAAAAGCCCTAGACTTTATACTACTAAGATTTAACACTAATTGGGTAATTGCAACTGACTCCCTGAGCTCCATAAAATCAATAGAATCCTACTCAGTAGATCACCCGTTAATAATGGAAATTAAATACAAACTAGAAAGAATTCGCATTCAAAGAAAAAAAGTAATATTTCTTTGGACACCGGGACATGTAGGCATAGAAGGAAATGAAGAGGCAGATCTACTGGCCAAAACTGAATCTAACACAAAGATGAACATAAATAATGTTTTCTACAAAAAGGACCTACAAAACCTCTCAAAAAACATATCAAAAAACATTACACAACTAGAATGGGACTTAGAAGAAAGCAACAATAAACTACAAAATGTAAAATCACAATACTTTGAACAAAACCACATAACCCATTTGACCAGAAGAACATCTTGCATCATGGCCAGACTACGAATCGGTCACACTAATCTAACTCACAAATACCTGATAGAGAGAACCGACCCTCCTCGATGCGAAGTATGCGACTGTATACTTAGCATTCAACACATTTTCGAAAACTGCAATAAATATAAAAATGAACTACAAAACATGAACATAATAGGAAACATCAAAGAAAAGTTAGCATACAAAAACTCGCTTAAAATTATGGAATTTCTAAAAAGAAACCAACTAATAGACAAAATATAGGAAACGTAAAAAATAAAAGGATAAATAAAGAAACAATAAAAAGCTCACAAACAAAAATGGAAAAATGTATTAACTAACACATGAAGAATCACAACCAGTAACACAAATGAAACCAGCAAAATTAAAGACACTAAAAACCCTAAGGGTTGACGTGTCTATAATCAATAAATCTCTCTCTCTCTCTATTTTCGCCGAAAATGATTTCAAAATAATTTTAAACCACGATTTCGTCATTTACGCCAGTGTTTATAAAGTCGCGAAAATAAATGCCTTCAAAATTATTTCACGCAAAAATATGTTTCAGGCCGTCGATTCTCGAATCACGAATACGTTCGACATTAATAGATTCTCGCATCAAAAACCAGTTAAAACCAGTTTTTTGAGCGATATTTCATTGATCACGCATTGGACATTGTGAAGTGAGATTCGAGAATAGACCCACTGATGAGAAAAATAACAAAATACATATTATATTGACTCGCCACCAATGGCGGCTCGTCAGAGGTGGCAAGGAAGGCTTGGCCTTCCCATAAAATTTATTTATTTATTTATTTATTTATTTATTTACGGGCAAAACCCATTTACAAATTTACAATGTTTGCACAAAAATTTAATTTTCACAATAATTTAAGTAATAAATATACATAAGTTGTACTTATTATAAATAATAATCTAATAATATCACATTACACATCACAGTTCAAGACGTATCACATTTTTTTTAAATACATTAAAGGAGAAACTAAAAAGTCTTTGTCTACTCTATTTCCATTATTAAGCATTCTCATGATAGGAGAAAACCTGCCGTAATTGGTTCTATGATAATCTACAGCAAAAGATACTGTTCTCTTGTGTTCCTTGGCGGAACCCGAAAATTGATTTTATTTAAAAGGCTTTGGCAATCAATGTTTCCATTAATCAATTTAAACAGAAAAAAAATATCAGCCTTGATTCTACGTTCCGCCAAGGAATCCAAGACCAGTCTATGTCTTCGAACATCATAGGATTCTGGGGTAAAGTTAAATTTAAATGAAATAAACCTAGTGTACCTTTTCTGTACTCTCTCGATGTTTTGTATATGTACTGTATAAAAGGGTGACCACACACAGGAAAGGTACTCTAAGTTTGATCTGACAAGAGTTTTATAAATATTGTTCAAACTATTGATGTTACGGAAATCCCTAGTGTTTCTACACACAAAACCCAGCAACTTTAAAGATTTGTTTACAATATGTTCATAGTGGATATGGAAGTCTAATTTAGTATCTAAGTGTAAACCTAAATCACAAATGGTGTTAACCCTTTCTAACGGCTCCCCATTTATACCATAAACATAAGTGAGTGGATGCTGTGACCGATGAAAGGTCATTGTTTTACATTTTTTACATTTAAATCCATCCTGTTTCTATCACACCATACACTCACTCTGCTTAAGTCATCCTGCAAGTTAATAGCATCTTGAAAGCATTTTATAGGTACAAACAATTTCAAATCGTCAGCAAAAAGTAGGGGTTGTGCGAATTGGACTTCCTTTCTAAGATCGTTAATGAAAACATTAAAGAGATAAGGACCTAAATGACTACCATGAGGGACACCTGATGTAACATGCACCTCCTGTGATACAAAACCTTTTACTTTTACAAATTGTTTTCTATTATTCAAGTAAGATTTTAACCATTTAAGCAATGTACCAGTAAAACCAAAGGCTTCTAGTTTTTCCCTAAAATATGATGATCAACAGTATCAAATGCCTTACTAAAGTCGGTGTACACAGCATCTACTTGACACCCACTCTCCAAGGCATCTAACACTGCCTGTGTAAACAACAACATATTTGTTGTTGTGGATCTGCCATCAAAAAAGCCATGCTGTTCCTGAATCATAATAGACATAATTGGGTGTTTAAGGGCATCACAAACAATTTTTTCAAAAAGCTTTGGGATTGTACTTAGTTTGGAAATTGGTCTATAATTTGTAGCATCAGAGTAGCTTCCGTTCTTATGTATAGGTGTGATATAACTATGTTTCCATCGTTCAGGAAAAACACCACTCTTAAGTGATAGGTTAAAGAGTAAATAAAGAGGCTTCGAAAGAGAATAGACACAATTTACCAGTAAACCAGGAGGCACATCATCAGGTCCAGGACCAATACCTTGTTTTAGATCTAAAACATATTGAAAAACCTTCCCCACAGAAATTGAACAATCATGTAAATTTAGAGGACTCTCACTCTCAGGCAAGTATTCACAGTCACCACTCGGTTTATAAACACTTTCAAAGTGTGTTTTAAAAATATCTACAATTGCTTGCCCATCTGTTCCTGTTACATCTTTTAGTTGTATATAGTTTGGAATGCTATTACCCCCCTCTTAGAGTTCAAAAAATTCCAAAATTCTTTAGGATTACTATTTAAATTATTTTCAACATTATTAACATAATTCAAATAACAATTATGCTTTAACGTTTTACACTGTGATCTTAAACGAGAAAATTTTTCATAGTGACACCACAGATGAGTCCTTTTATATTCTTTGTGATACATCTTTTTTCAAAAATTTTACTTTTGAGCTCATCCGAGTACCATCTAGGAAATTTGGGGTTTTTGAGACGATTAACAGGAACATACTGGCTTATTCCCTGATATAGCAGATTATAAAATATATTTACTGCTTCATTAGCATCCTCAATGGAACCTAATACATTATTCCAATCAACTAAATGGTAAAAATTGTTTAACATAACATAATTTGCTCTTTTATAATCATAATATTGAGTGTCATACTGTAAGTCTCTAGACCGCACTGAAATAGGAATACCAATAACAAGGGCAGGATGATGCTGATCACATGGAAGTAGACATTCCTGGGCAATATCCACAGACGCAAGTTTTTCATGTGTAAATACCAAGTCCAACATTACACCATTTGCATTAGTTATATTGTTTACTTGAAAAAGCTGATTATAGGCAAAACACTCACTAAGCAATCTAACCACATCCCTATTATCAATTTGAGGCCATTCATCGCAATAAATTTAAAGATATTGACAAATAATTATGAATATTTTATTTTACAAATGCTTGGGTATCATTACTTTACCATTAATTTAATAAATTTCTAATATAAATACATAATATGCCCGATTTAACAGTATCACTACGTACAACACTGCATCAAACCGCGAAAATTTGACCATCAACCCGAAATAATAAATGCCATACGTAGCAAGGGAGGCAAACCACGGGCAAGCCTCCGGCCAATACTACTCACCACTTTAAAAAACACAGATTCGCGAGCGCGATCAAGCAATAACCCGCTTCTTAATTTTCGTCGCGTCACGTAAGCGGCCAGCGGAGGCTATGTTAGTGGGCAGTATAGCAGTGCTTTTTGGTAATATTTTTAATGTGATTTAAAGTGTTTTCTTTTAAGGTGTTTTCGGTGAGTTTTTTTTTAATTTATTATGGATAAGTTGGACGAAATTAAAAAATCTGACGATATAGTCGATTGGTTACTGACAAATAATTTTTATTCTTTATGTTATGATAATAAATTTTACATTATTAAAACTCTGAGAAGGCCTTAACTAAGTTTGATTTCAATTTAAGCGTCAAATAATCAACAAAATCGGCGATTTAATAATATTTGGTACAATTTGGGCAATTGGTTAAGCGGCTCCATTAAACGAGAAAAACTTTTTTGTTGGCCTTGTGTTTTATTTTTTTACAAACTAAATACCAAACGTGGTCTAAAATAGGATACTCCAATTTAAAAGATTTAAAAAATTTACCTCGTTCCACAGAAAGACATTTTAAATCTAAGGGGCATATATTTTTGTAAATTAAAATTGTTTAGCAAACAAAATATAGCAACAGCTTTATATACAGCTTAAAAAGAGGCTATAAATTCTTTTAATAATCAGGTTCGGAAAAATCGATCGAATTTAAAAAGACTTATTGATATTACGATATATTTGGCTTCCCAAGAATTAGCTTTTCGCGGACACGATGAAACCGAAGATTCGATTAATCGCGGCAGTTACAAGAAACTTCTAATATTATGGGGCAAATATGATTCAATATTTGACATTTTTTTAAACAATAGCGTTTTTCGGGAACCCTAAAAACCATCCAAAATGAGCTTATAGACAGTGGGCATATATTATTAAGGAAAATATAGCGAGGAGATTAAAAGTGTTGCTTTTTTGCATGGAAAATTGATGAAACTACCGATATTACCTGTACATCACCATAAATAAACGTATTTTGCTTTAAATACGTGCGGTACCCCAAAAAATTACCAGCCTTTTCTGTGTGTATATAGTCTTTATAGCTTAGTGACTTATTGTTCAAAAATGGCCCGATACTTCGGTTTTTGAGTAGAAGCAAACGTTTTATACAGTGAATAAAGTATGTCAACATTAGTAGATTTTTGAACAGACCCACCTCAAAAAGTCCTGCTGGCACCCCTTACCCCCCTCAAAGTTGGTTAAGGGATTGATATAGTTTTTTTCTAATATCTTCTAAACGGTAAATGATAAAAAACTGATTTTAGTGTCGTTAGATAGAGCACAAAATTCTGCAAAATAGTAATAATAAAAATTGCATTTTTGTTGATTAAGTAAAAATCTACAACAAAAAAAAAGTTGGAGGGGAGCTTCCACATGGCACTTTTTACGATATATCTTCCAAATCATCCACCAATTTAAAAAATATAGGATACAAAAAATAAAGGCCAAAGTTTTCCCTATCGAATGATATATAACATTATACTATTATCTTTTAAAATAACGCTACCAGTGGCGTACAAAAGTAGCACGCACTACACTAGAATAGTACCTAAAAATAGAAATTTTTAATGTTATACTTTTAATTTTTTTATTAATATTTTTTACTTTAGTTTTATTAATGTATAATTATTTCTTATTCTGCATACTAGTAATAATAAATAATAAAATTACACGGATTTTTTTTTAACAGTACAAAAATCAAAATCAATACGTGTGGATTGAGTAAAAATGTAAGACATATTTCGTGTATCGAAATTGCTAAAAAAATCAATGAAAAAAGTCTAGCCCTTTCTTTTCTTCATTCACTAACCGGTTGCGATAGAAGGCAAGAACTACCCTGGGTAGATGCCGAAGACTTTGCGGAAAGAATTGGGGACTCAGTCCGAAGATGAACCTATGGTTATACAAAATGGTCGTCAGACCAATGATAACCTACGGGTCAATTGCCTGGGGTGCAAAGACGCTACAAAAGACGGCAATAAGGCAATTACAAAGTATACAGAGACTCGCTTGTATTACGGGGGCCATGAAATCGACCCCTACTGCAGCACTGGAAACGCTGCTTAATCTACCGCCACTTCACATCTACATACAGGGTGAAGTGAAAGCGGTACAATACCGTCTCAAACAAGGCCAGAGTCCTATCATAAGACAGGAAAGGGCCATACAATGGAGATTCAAGGAGGACCAAGAAGTCAACTCAGTGTGTGAGATGCCTTCAGACAAAATGGTACCAAGCTACTGGCTAAACAAAGGTTTTCAAACTTTAATACCAGACAGAAAGGACTGGGTGGCAGGGCCTCCCATTAAAGCCGACCTAATCTGGTATACAGACGGCTCCAAAACAGACCAAGGAGTTGGAGCAGGTATATATGGGGACAAACCAAGGACGAAAATAAACTTGGGTCTCGGACAACACCCTACTGTGTTCCAGGCCGAAATTGTAGCCATAGAACAATGCGCTAGGGAAATCATCAGAAGGAGCTATGAGGATAAAACCATAGTAATCTATTCGGACAGCCAGGCAGCCATCAGGACACTCAGTTCATGCAAAATCAGCTCCAAGCTGGTGCGGGACTGCGTAATTGCCCTGGAAGAGGTGGGTGCGTCCAACAAGCTAACCATTGCCTGGGTACCAGGACACGAAGGCCACGAAGGCAATGAAGAAGCTGATAAATTGGCAAAGGAGGGGGCTGGTGGGACAATGGTAGGTCCTGAGCCCTACTGTGGTATTCCATCATGCCAGGTAAGGTCATCCATTAGATCATGGATTATGAGGGAATCACAAGACTGGTGGAGGAGAACACCAGGACAGCGTCAGGCGAAAGTGTTCATCAAGGCTTACTCGCCAGAATTTACAAAAGACCTTCTGAATTATAACCGGAAGGCAGTAAGAATAATAGTGGGTCAACTGACAGGTCATTGCAGACTGAATAAACACCTGGAAACTATGGGCCTGGCAGAAGAAAACCTATGTAGGTTCTGCCAGGAGGAGGAAGAAACCGCAGAACACGTATGGTGCTACTGCGAAGCCCTTTGTCGTCTGCGGTTTGCAAGGCTGGGTGAAGAAAAACCTAAAGCGGCAAGATATACCATGGGGCCAGTTTCAAGCTTGTGGAGTCTGATTAAACAGACCGGCTTGGATAGCGTGCTCTAAAATATGGACGTAGGACACACAATAAACCTGAGCAGGTTGCAGTGTTAGAGGATATGCAATCCACCTCCTAATCTAATCTAATCTAATCTAACCGGTTGCGATACCACGTCCTCCTTTTATGGAAAAGGAAAAAAGTGTTGGGAAGCTTGGGAAACTTTTCCGGAAGTTACAGCTACTTCCATTGATTTAATGTAGCATTTAAAAAACCTTCATCTCAGCAATTAAGTGTGATCTCAAAATTTGTTATAACCATTTACGATAAACATTCTGATAGAAGCAACATTGGTATTTGTCGAATGCAACTTTTTGCCCAAAAAACCGAACAGTTTAGAATTTACCCCCAACAATGAATGCTTTAGCACTTCACATGATTCAATGCATTTATCAAGCAAGATTTGTTTGGGGTAATCTCTGCCAACCAGTGGTTGAACTTCCATGTCCATCTGAATGGGGATGGATTTTAGAGAATACTAAATGGACACCACTGTGGACCACTTTAAAAAATGAAAAAATATTATCTGATACACTATTAAAATGTGAATGTAAGATGTGTGGCACAAATTGTAAATGATTTAAAAAAAAAAAAAAATTTACCAGGGTATGTTTGTGTGTGGAATGTTGTAATTAGGTATTTTAGATTGTGTAATAATGTATTTGTTTTTTATTGATGTTTTATAAAGTGTGTCCCAGGATAGGTGTTACAAGAGGACAAATGGAACAAACATTTTTGAATTTTAAAATGAAATTTTGGGCAAATGGTCCAAAACTAATAAATACAAAACGTTACTTCAATTGGTATTATACAGGGCGAGTTAAAAAATTGACAAAAATATTTTTTGTTTACTTAACGTGTTTAACTTTAAATTTTGACATAAAATTTAGTTCTCTACAACATTTACCTATACCATTTTGTCCTATTTTTAAAAATAAAGGTTCTTTATTCTTGGTCATTTTTCATATTTTTAGTTATAAGTCGCCCTGTATATTACTAATTGAAATAAAATTTTGTATTTATTAGTTTTCCCAAAAGGAGGAATAAAAATTCCAAAATTTTTGGTGAACTTGTCCTCTTGTAACACCTATCCTGGGACACACTGTATAAGCCATATTTGGTGTTATCTTTATAATAAAAAGTTATTATAATACTGTTGTTATTTATTTAAAAAAGAATGAATCAAATTATAAAACAAATGAAATAAGTAAATAAAATGTAAAGTATAATTATTAATTATTAATAAATCTAAAGTGAAAAATAATCTTTCAAAATTAATAGAATAATATTAAATATTTCGATTTCTAGGTAGTTTACTGGTGTAGTACTAATTTGGTACGCCACTGGTAGCTTTATTTTAAAAGATAATAGTCTAAATGATAACTTTGGGGTTAGTTGTTTTTTTTTTTTTTTTTGTTAATGGTTTGCAAGATATATGGTACAAAGGGCCGTATGGATACTCCCCTTCGACTTTTGTTTGTTGTAGAGTCTTACCAAAAAAACAAAAATATTATTTTTATTATTACTATTATGCGCAATAAGGCAATATTACCAATTAATATAACTGAAGTAAGAAATATTCTGAAAAAAAATAACATTAAAAATTTCTATTTTTAAGTACCTACTATACTGGTGTAGTGCTACTTTTGTACGTCACTGGTACCTTTAATTTAAAAGAAAATAGTATAATGTTATACACCATTCGATACAAAAAACTTTGGCCTTAATTTTTTTGTCTTATATTTTTTTGTTTGGTAGACGGTTTGGAAGGTATATCGTAAAAAATGCCTTGTGGATGCTCCCCTCAAACTTTTTTATATTGAAGATTCTTCCATAATAAACAAAAATAAATTTTTTATTGTCACTATTATGCAGAGTTTTGTGCTCTACCTAACGGCACCAAAATCAGTTTTTTATCATTTACCGTTTAGAAGATATTAGAAAAAAACTATATCAATCCCTTAACCAACTTTGAGGGGGTGGGGGATGCTGGCAGGACTTTTGAGGTGGGTCTGTTCAAAAATCTACTAATGTTTACATACTATTCACTCTACAAAGCATTTGCTTCTACTCCAAAACCGAAGTATCGGACCCTTAAGTCACTAAGCTATTATGACTTTAGCCTCCCCTGTTCTCCAATGCTCGAGCCGCCACTGCTCACCACTAATTACAAAAATAACCAAACATACTTTAGAATATCTTACCAGGTGTATACTTTAATCCAGGTAAAGAACTGCTGACATCAACTAATTCTAGAGCCCCATTAGCTTCTACTAACATCCTATGAATGACAGCTTCGTTTTCGACAGGATTAATAGAACAGGTTGAATAAACAATTCTTCCTCCTATAGTTAGTAATTCCGCAGCTCTTCGTAAAATTCTGTACTGAATTCTAAAAATCAAATAGTAGCAGTTTTAAAAAGGATTTCTTAAAATAAATTTGCGGAAGTCTGTCATACTTAAACATCTTAACTATTTTTAGCATATCAAAAGGTATTTTTCAGATATTTTATTAGTAGCGTTTTAAAAATAATATCAACTAGTTTTATTAGCAATGTTCGCCACAATAAATATTATGTGGTCAATAAAAAATAGGAGAAGTAAGTAAATATACCCATGAAGATTAAGTGCATTTGCTGGCGTCCACTTCATCCATATATCTGGGTTTTTCTTAAAGTACCATCTCCGGAGCACGGAACGTCACACAAAATTCGGTCAAATTGTATCTAAACAGAGAGAAGCCATAGAACGTTATTGGATTCAGTAAAAACCATGTATTCTTATTATTTAACAGTTAGGATTTCCGATCTTTTCAACTTGTAACGCATTTACCAGGCAAAAGAATTAAAAAATATTTCTGTCTACTTGGTGTTATTATGTTTAAAACTAAAGTGCTAACTGTCCTCTGAACGCCAATTCATTAATCTGGACACCCAAATCTGCCATAATGACGAATAGTTCTAGTACCAGAATACAATTATATTACAGCTTGGTTAATGAGGTGACTACATCTTTAAACAATAAATTATAATTTGACAATAATATTTCAAGGAAAGAATTCATAAATAAACTGCCCCAAAACATTCTGTGTCTAAATAAAGATGATAATTTACATGTAAATCTAATTTTAAAAACTTAAAGAAAAATGGAAAATAAGTTTCAGGAGTGCATCTATTCCCAACAATAAGAATAAGAAAATAATGGCACATTGCGTTACAAATTTGTTTACAAGATTCAAGATGGAAATTTAATTTTCAATGTGAGCTGGGGATCTATGTAGAGTTACGTCAGTTGTTTCCCAAGGAGCTCACCTTGCTTTAACATGATTCAATATCTTTATTAATGATGTATCTGTCTGCTTTTACTACATTTAATTTCAATTTTGTGCAAATGACCTCACGATTAAAAATAAAGCAAGTTCAGTTTCTGATGATTGCACTTTATTACAACAAGATTTAAATCGTTTCTATACTTGGTGCTTCCAAAACAAGTCAAGATGGAATATGCCGGTTGGTGCATCACCAGACTAGCCATGGAAAATCCCATATTGGCTCCCCTAATGATTTTACAACAAAATTGTATTAGACTATTTTGAAGACGATGATAAGATAAGGTCACACACTAAATTTTGTTATTTTCTATTAAGCCAATTAAATGTTATTTAAAAAAACACTATTTGAAAAATTAAAAAAATTGACAAGATATTGTATTTATTACTGAGTGGTATGTATCAGGCATGCAACAATTTAAAAAAATAGTTTTTCTTAAATAACTTTAAAGAGTTTATTAAAAAAAAACACGAAATTTGATTTGATCAGACACATTTATTTTATTTGTTAACAGATACTCCATTTTTTAATATTTATACATTTTAAATACATCACAAAAATAAGAAACATTACAGAGTATTTAATCACACAAAAAAATAACAATAGTAACATCAAAAGGCAAATCCATGCCTTTAACCCGGTCGCAATCGCAGTGTTTTCTAAGGTTCTTCTGCCAGGATATGAATGCAATATTTTTTAATTATATAGGTACATAATTTTTTTCAATTTAAGAGGAAACCTTTCACTTAAACCAAGCGCCACTTAGGTGGCCGGTAGTTGGCTTCGAATATGTCCCAAAATGCCTAATAAGTTTTTACTTTTCGAGAAATATGGACCGATGTTAATATAATAATGCCCTAAATACCTAATAAATTTATACCACTAAAATGGTGGTTGGCACAGATTAGCAGATACCAATTGCCACTATAGTGGCTGTCGTTCGTCAACGTGTCATTCTGCATTCTTACCAATGACAGAATTTGATCAGAAATTTTTTTATTTGATATGTGGTATTCCATCCGCAGAGATATGCACATTTTACACTTTCAAAAACAATTTGAATAATAAAAATGTTGTACTACCTTTTGAGTAGACCCATCTGCCAATGTCTCAAACATATTGGGTAATAAAGCACTGTCATGATTAATTACAGCAACGCAGGGAGAATTTAACCTTTTTGCTTGATGCACCAACATGTAACATCTCTTATTGTCGACGTCATTTGCGACGACATATCCTGACGGTATGGGATCATCATTTTTATGAAGCAATTCCAGTAATTGTGCTGTTTTTGACCCTGGCGCGGCACACATATCGAGTACCTAAAATATTAAGTTTAAGTTTTTATTAAATCAAAACATCACAAGGAAAAAAAATACTGGACAAACAAATATCACGATTTTAATTATTGCCCTATTCATTTAATATACCAATACTTAAACATAACATGTTTTACTTACAAAAGAGATAAATTAATTAAATTTCATAAATTATCTTTTACGAGTCTTTTAAATGACCTTATTTCATCAGCTTCACAAAGGTTTAGTTAGCTAAAGTTTTATTATCAATAATAAAATAATATACTAAACACGAAAGAAGACGATTACGTCACCATTTTAATCTATACTAATATATAAAGAGGTAAAGTTTGTAACTTTTTGAGTTTGTGGGTTTGTTTGTTTGTAACCGCTAATCTTCGGAATTACTGAACCTATCATAAAAAATAGAATTGCCACACATGGTGGGTCAATCCTTAAAAGTAAAATGCATTCTAACTATGTTATTATACCATCAGAGGTTTACAAAATTGCTTAAATATAAAGATTTGCAAAATAATTATAAGTATTTAAAAAATATATTATACAGGGAGTAACAAAATTTTTTAATTATGTTTCTTATAACTTTTCAACGAATTTTGATGGTTTTTTTTTAATAGATAGAGTAATTCAAGAGGAAGGCTTATATGATTATAATAATATCTAAAATCTTCATGGTATAGGGAAGGGAAATTGTTTTACTCCGCATTTACCGCGTGCGAAGCCGCGGGCAAAAGCTAGTGTATAGTAAAGACAAACGACAACAATTTGTAAATAAAATAAAATGGGTTCGACAGAGACATTCCCAATTTTCTTGTTGAAACAATCAGTATTGCTAATTTGCATGTATCAAATAAAGATAGACGATTCTTTCATCTTTATTCTTGATACATGATTGATTAGACTATAGCAGGGAAGTAAAAGTAGTGCTGAGACATCCACGGAAAATCGATCTTGACCATCGATGTTAACATCAAAAACAAACATCGATGTCTTTAAAAGCAATTTTACCAAATGCAATTAAAAGCTTAGGGTCAAAATTTTTTTATTATATTTTTTTTTATCTGGGACAGTTTAGTTTTTATTCGCTGTATTGATAATAAAACATCGACCTTCCAAAAATGTCGATAAATGTCAAATATAAATAAATATTTGACGTTTGTGGTAAGGTTGTTTCCTAACATTACTTTAATCTTCCGGATTTTAAATTAATTTTTACAATTTTATTTTAACCGTTTATCAAAACAAAATATCCTTGTCCACATATTAAGGCAATGAGTAAATGATTCGTAAAATAGAAGCCTGTTATTAAACTTTTAAAATTTAGTTTACAAGTGCTTGCTATAATAAGAAAAACCTTTACGCTAAATCACAAGTTTTGGTGGTTGTGACATGTTATGTACCTCGTATATGGAAAATACCTGTGGTACCAGAAAGGAATAGACATTAATAATTAATCAAATAAGTTGTCAGTTATATGTTAAAAGTTATAAATATAAAAACTACTCTTTTATGTTATCTATTTGTTTTATCACATTACATGGTGGCAGCGTGAAAACGGAAAATTAAACTTCCAACAACTATAATGACCAGCATATTATTAAATCTTCCAAAAGAGTTTGAGCCGGGAACTGATCCTGCAATCTCGTGGATAAAATGGCAGCAGAAAATTGAGTTATATTGGTCGCTTCTGAATTAGACAAAGCTTCAGTTACAAAGCAGAGAGCTACGTTGTTATATTTATTAGGAGATTATGGTATAGAAGTATATAATACAATAAAATTTACACAAAAGGATGAGGAAAAACTGTAAAAGTAATTTTGGAAAAACTGTCAGAACATTTTCAACCTTATAAAAATGAAACTTACATAAGATTTTTATTTTTTACATGCAATCAAACAGAATTACAACCAATTGATGAATATGTGATAATGCTAAAACAACGGGCAGCAAATTGTAATTTTGGTGACTTATCAGACTCATTAATACGGGATAGAATAGTATGTGGAATTACCAATGACTCACTTAGAGAAAGACTATTAAGTATAAAAGATTTGACGTTAGCAAAGTGTATTGACATATGCCGTGCAGAAGAAGAATCAAGAAAGCAAGTCAAAATCATTTCTCAATCCACATCAAATATAGAAATAAACAAATTACAGGCTATAAACAAGGATAAGAATAAAAATAGGTCTCAGAATATTCAGGCTCCAGAATTTAAAGGAAAGAAAACGTGTTTTAGATGTAATACCAGTTATGTATTTGGTAATTGTCCAGCTTGGGGAAAATTATGTGTAAAATGCAAGAGGCCAAATCATTATGCTTCATGTTGCAAAAACAAAAACGTTCATGGTATCACAAATGAAAATAATAAAGTATTAATAGATGACTGTAAGGAAGAGTTTTTAAATCTAAAAACAGTCGTAGAAAAAGTCAGGTACATGAAGTCAGTTTTGGCAATAATTTAAAAGAATATATAATTTGAAAAAATTAACGTAAGCGATTTGGATGTATATTTTAAATTGGATTCAGGCAGTCAAGCTAACATTTTACCTCTTCATTTATATAATAAAATTATAAATAAACCAAAACTTTTTAAACCTACGAAAACATTACTTGTTTATAACAAAAATAAATTAGATCTTTTTGGAATGTGTCATTTAAAATGTAAATATAAAAACATAGAAAAATATTTTGATTTCTACATATTAAAAGAAAATTTTGAACCTATTCTTGGTCTTAACGCATGTATAGAGTTGCAACTTATTCAAAGAATAAACTTAGTTGTTAATGAAAACAAAACACACGTTTGTGACGATGATATAAAATCGACCGAATTTTTAATTAATAAATATTCTGATGTTTTCAAGGGCCTTGGATGTTTTAGTAAACCTTGCATAATAAAAGTACAAGATAATGCGGTACCAAATATTGCCAGATGTAGAAAGATTCCTATTGCATTACATGACCGAGTAAAGGAAGCACTAAAAAGCCTTGAAGACGAAGGAATCATTGTAAAAGTAGAAGAGGCTACAGATTGGGTGAATGCTATGACGATTCGAGAGAAAAAGGATGGTTCAATAAGATTGTGTATGGATCCAAGACCCCTCAACAAGTATATTATAAGACAAAGACTGGAACTACCTACATTAGACTCCATTTTTGCCCAAATTGGTAAGGCAAAATATTTTACAGTTTTAGATGCATCTAGCCCTTTTTACCAAATTCCATTAGACCCAAATTGCACTAATCTATGTACTTTTATTACTCCGTTTGGCCGATATAAATTTACTCGCTTACCATATGGTCTGTCAAATGCATCAGAAATTTTTCAAAAATATATAAATGATATGACAGAGGGCCTAGAAGGGACAATTTCTTATATGGATGATATTCTTGTATTTGGAGAAAATTTAACTAAACATAATAAAAGATTAGAAGGTTTGTTAATACGTGCTAAAAACTATAATGTAAAATTTAAAAAGAAAAACTCCAGTTAGCATTAAAGAGAATTAGTTTTTTGGGTCACACCTTATCGGAAAATGGAATAGAAATTGATCAAACAAAAATAGAGGCAATAAAAAATATGGAAAACCCATCAAATATTAAAGAATTACAGACATTTTTAGGAATGGTAAACTTTTTAGGAAAATTTATTAAAATCCTATCGGAAGTTACTGCTCCTCTTAGAATTTTATTAAAAAAGGATACTCAATGGTATTGGGAACCTAATAGTCCACAAGATATAGCTTTCAAGAAGATAAAAAATTTAATTTGTCAAGCACCTGTGCTTAAATGTTACAATCCTAATGAAAACGTTACGTTGGCAACAGATGCCAGTCAGTATGGGCTTGGGGGCCATATAAGTCAAAATGGTCATCCTATAGCATATTGGTCAATGTCCCTAAATGCAGCTCAAAGAAATTATGCACAAATTGAAAAAGAATTGCTTGCTATCACTCTAGGTTGTGAACACTTTCATTATTATTTATATGGTCGTCCCTTTACAGCTATAACAGATCATAAACCTCTATTAGGTTTAATAAATAAACCAATTGATTCACTTTCTCCAAGATTACAAAAGATGGTTATTCGACTGTTAAAATATAATATGAATTTAAAGTTTATACCAGGGAAAGAACTATATATACCAGATTTATTGTCAAGAGCTCCTTTAAAAAATTACAAAGAAACAGATTATTTAGATGATTTCCATATAAGTTCAGTTGTGATAGCATCTGATAAAACATGTCAAGAAATTATTAATAGTACAGAAAAAGATATTGAATTAAAACAAGTAAAAGACTACATTCGTAATGGTTGGCCTAATAAAATCTCATTAGTAAAGAAAGAAGCCAGGCCATATTTTCCTTATAAAGATGAAATAATAGAAGTTGATGGATTTTTATTTAAGCAAAATCGATTAATTGTTCCTTCAGATCATCGACTAAACGTGCTGAATAAATTACACACAGTACATCAAGGTATAGTTTCGTGTCAAAAAAGAGCTCAAGATTCAGTTTTTTGGCCTAATATTAATGAACATATATCTAGAATGATATCTTCATGTTTAACATGTCTCGGTTACTCTAAAACAAACTCAAAAGAACAACTTCAGCCACATGATGTACCAGAACTTCCTTGGGAAAAAATAGCCATCGATTTCATGAAAGTAAATGGAAAAGATTATTTAGTTGCCTGTGATTATCACTCCAAATTTATAGATATTATTGTATTAACTAAAAAAGATTACAATTTAGTGGCTGATGCACTATTAAACATTTTTAAAGCTCATGGTTTGCCAACTGTCATAATGTCAGATAATGGTCCACCATTTGATTCCAGAAACTTTCAAAACTTTCTAAAAGATCTTGATATATCTCATAAAACTTCAAGTCCAAATTACAGTCAATCCAATGGTTTTATCGAAAGACACATTCAAATAATAAAAGGACTTATTTCAAAATCTCCAGACAAGCATCCGTATCTTATAGTTATAGAATATAACAGTACACCAAAGCAAAATTTGCCATCTCCTGCTGAAATGTTAATCGGAAGAAAAATACGAAATCTAGTACCATGCTCAAGACATATTTTAAAACCAAAATTTAATACAGAAAACACATTCACAAAACTAAATCAACAGCAACATAAAACTACAGTTTATTATAATAGTCGAAATACAAGATCACATCAGGAACTTAAAGAAAATGAACCAATTATGATTCAAAAATCGGTTAGAAATTGGGTACCTGGTAAAGTTATAAAGAAAGATAATAATCCACGGAGCTATATTGTTCAGACTGACGATGGGGGTGTTTATAGAAGAACTCGCTTTCATCTTCGAAGACGAAGACATACTGGAGATAGCAGTATTATAAAAGAAAATAGGACTCAAAATCCTAAAAATTTTTATACATTTAATGACTTACCAGCAATAGAAAAATCAAGAATATATAATAATGAACAAAATGAGGAAAACATTTCGAGAGAGTATGGGCATCCAATTAACTCTCAACCAGCAACCTGTTCTCAAGATATAGAAAGCAGCATGGAAAGGAAAATGCAAAACGAGAATGATGTTCCTCCCAGTCTTTATGAAGAAAACACGTTAAATGAACAACACGAAAAGTTTCTAGATGACAGAAATGTTAAGCGATCTAAAACGGGAAGAATAATAAAGCAACCAAATAGGCTTGATCTTTAAAGGGGGACATGTGACATGTTATGTCTGTGGTACCAGAAAGGAATAGACATTAATAATTAATCAAATAAGTTGTCAGTTATATGTTAAAAGTTATAAATATAAAACTACTCTTTTATGTTATCTATTTGTTTTATCACATTACAGTGGTATCCTTGTTAAATTATTTAAACGGAAAAAGAAAAATGGAAAAGAACTATGGTGATAATAAAATATAAGCACTTACAAAAATGGTATGCAGATTGTGAGAAAATAAGTAGAGCAGATTTGGTCCAAAAAACTTGCATTTAAATGAGTTATCCCACATCTTGTCAGAAGAGCAAAAAAAAGTAGGTGTATTTTAAAGAATTAGATTAGATTTTTGTGAGGTGTAAGTGATGGTTTGACCCTGAAATCATTTAAGAAAAAAATTGGACGATTGACCAAAAGACAGACTTTCTATACTTACCCTTCAAAATAAAAAAACTGTCTACGCTTTTTACGCCAAAAAATGGTGTACTAAATGTCTTTTAAAATGTAATTTTAAGGGGTTGTTAGTAGACAATGACGCCTAATATTTTGTCTGAAATTTCTCTTTTTTTAAAAGTGCTTGCTTCTAGCCGAGACGCAAACACAAACTTGTATATTTCTGTAAATATAAAAATATTTTTGACACTTTTGATCTAGATACTCATTTTTTTAGCTGATTGACCGAATTGCAACACTGCTTCTCCTTAAATTGAATTCCCTATTGTTATAAAATTAATATATTTTAATAATTGTTAATTACTGTCACTGTTATTGTGATGTATATGTAATTTCCTATTTTATTTAAGTATAACATTTTAAAGTTTTTTTTTAATTTAATGTAAATTGACTTGTAAAAACACTTATGTAGTGTAAATATTACCAATAAATAAATAAATATATATTTTTCATTTTTCTATACTTCCGTCCAACGGAAAAACACCGTGTATGAATAGGCTTATATTATACACATACCGTGTTCTTTCGTTAGGCGCAGAGTTAGGTCGTATTCGAATACTCAGTATTCTGAGTTTTCGAATACCAATTTCAGTATTCTGCCCAACAAATCTTGTTTTTTTTTGCAAATACTATTTGTTACATTTAATGAACAAAAAAAACATTTTTCATTCTGAAAATTGATGATATATAGCGCAGCGTCTAAAAGGCGTCACGTTAGTGGTTGCGTTACAAAAAGTGCCGGTAAGTGGTTAAGGGAAAATAAAATAGTACAAACCTTAAACAAAGATATTTTATTTTTATTGTGTTTTTTGTGTTTATATTATAACATATACCGCATTTTTTGTTTTTGGCTTTTGGCATAGCCATACAGACAAAGACGCAAATGGAGACACGTATAACGCGTGCGACGCGACGCAGCACAGCACCTACTTTTGTAACTTATTAAATTAAATTATACAGCGCAAATTAATTAGTGACGCGTCTACTCGAAAAGACGTTGATTTTTGTGACAGTGACATTTTCTCGAGTGGCACGCGTTAGACGCGTCTTAATTTGTGGTTTGCCTTAAGGAACTGCCAGACTGAAGAGCGCGAGAGCGTCAAGCAAGGGTGGGATTTTTCAAAACCTAATGCGTAAATGCAAGGCCACACCGACACTGAGCGGGCGGGCGTAAATTTATGCAGCTTTCGCACTACATGCTCGCCGTTACCCTTAAAAAGTTCCTCAAAGTTTAAGATAGGAAAATGCAATTTATTTTTCTATACCTAATAATAAAGGCATATAACCGCAAAAGGCAATTAGAAATGAATAGGACAATATTTTAAAACCAAATCAA